>BLKR01013280.1:0-12416 GCA_011170035.1 Teleogryllus occipitalis | reverse complement strand
TATTAATTTTATTCTTAATTCCACAATTATTTATTTTATTTATTTAATCAAAAACAGTCAAAAAACTGTATGTGACGTATGGGGGAGAAAATCATCTGCGCACGCTTTCTTGAGTTTCAGAGTCCCTTTTTGACAATTTAACTATTAATAGTTGAAAGATGAAATAATAATAATAATAATAATAATAATAATAATAATAATAATAATAATAATAAATTTAAAAAAGCGAGAGATTAACATTTCAAAAACTAGATATTTTCGTTGCCAAATTATAGAAAACTTATTTTTAACGGTAAAGAAACGAACAGACTTGATTTTTCTGTATTGTTAACAAAATAGAAACTCACCCTCAGCTCTACTACCACTACAAGCAAAGGAAAGTTCAACAAAACGTGCGCATAGTGAAGCTACATTTACGTCCAGAAGCAAATCAAGGGGCCATCTCAGCATTTGCTCAATGGATCAGGGAAACTGGACAAAAATCCGATCGAGATGGGGGTCATTGACCCGGAAGTACATTATTTGTTACAGGCATATTGAGTCTTTTTTTAAATTATACAATGCAAATGTAAACTAATTCATTATACTATATCTTGGTTTTGTTAAAGTAAACATTATTTTTCTTTTTGACGATCAGTATAGTCTCTAACTGTATAGAAACAGTTTTGCAGCAGAAAATATTTTACTTTTAACTTAAATTAAGCCAAGTAATGTACCGGAAAGTTAAAATGTGTAGTACAATAAAAAGCACTTAAGACAACTGATTGCTATCAGGATCTAAGATTAGTATACTATTTATACAAAATATGCGTTAGTTTTAATATTCACAAATTATGCAGAGAAATAATAAGAAAGTACTTAATATGCTAGATAGAAGTCTAAATATGCAGTATTAATCTGAAAAACATCCAAACATGCATTATGAATGAATTTCTCCAAAAAACTACCAAAACATGCAAACATACATGGAAAAAGTATGCATTTTTTAAATGAGTTTTTCATGAAATATATAGTTAGAAAGTTAAAAATCACTATGAATCTGAAATAAAAACATGCATTTGCATGGAAATCCTGTCTCTAGTCATTACCATGGCCAGAAAATACGTTTGCTCAATACCTGATGTCAGACGGAAAATATATACTGAAATTTACAGAAAATTACAAGCATTAACAAATTTTTGCAATTTTCGAAAATTCAGAGTTGACTAAGAAAATCGGACCTATGTCACCTTTATTAGTGTATTTTACTCTACGCTAACAAGAAATTTTTTAAAAAATTGGAGCTGTTTTTGAGAAAATTTTGAAAATTTGCGAGGACTTAATGCAAAGATCTTTTAAAAATTTTAAGAATATTTTTCAAAATCTCAAAAAGTTTCAACTAGCTGATGGTCAGGGTTGGTAAAGATCGTACTTCAATTTGGTAAAGATCGTACGTGTGGTTTAGGCGCTAGTAGTGTTCACACACGAACCGACCGACCGACCGACTGACCGACTGACCGACTGACCGACCGACCGCCCGACCAACCGACCGACCGACCGACCGACCGACCGACCGACCGACCGACCGACCGACCGACCGACCGACCGACCGACCGACCGACCGACCGACCGACCGACCGACCGACCGACCGACCGACCGACCGACCGACCGACCGACTGACCGACTGACCGACCGACCGACCGACCGACCGACCGACCGACCGACCGACCGACCGACCGACCGACCGACCGACCGACCGACCGACCGACCGACCGACCGACCGACCGACCCGACCGACCGACCGACCGACCGACCGACCGACCGACCGACCGACCGAGACCGACCGACCGACCGACCGACCGACCGACCGACCGACCGACCGACCGACCGACCGACCGACCGACCGACCGACCGACCGACCGACCGACCGACGGCCGCACGGACAGACGTTTTGCCGTCATTAGATTTTTCGATATCAATGACCCACAAAACGGTTTCTGTCTACACCATGTGTTAGAGTCAAGAGGATATTTCCCCCTAAATTTAGAAACTGGATTTATCCACTTTTTCGTTACTAGGGCACTGTAATAAGAGTTTTTCTGCCGAAAATGCGCCGTTTTTTCGTGCAGCATTACATAACTTTCTCTCTACAGCGTTAGCGGTAGCGAGAATGTAAAAATGAAAGAACGGTGGACAATGTTACTCATTATTGATCGGTTGGAGTTAACCGCTTTTATATATACCAAACACCCATTTTATATAGAGAGAGAGATTAACAAAAAATGACCAATGGGTTAAAAAAAGCCAAAATATGACTATATGACACGCGAAAGTTGCATAATTTTATTCATTGAAGATAAAGTAATGATTATCTTACATTTTCCATGGAAATAACACAAAAAAACTATGACATGCCATAAACATGTGGGCCCTTCTTATTATGCTACTGTAATATTAACTTCATTACGAGTATTACATGTTTTGTATCTGAGGCAGAAGTGCTGCGATCTTCTGTTATAAACAGTTTCATCTGATTTTTGGATTTGGCTCTTCTTTTTGCGTCATTTTCCTTTTTTGGCTATCCCTTAGAACTCATCAACTTATCCTTCGTATGTCACCTATTTTTTTCTGCCGTTATTAGATAGATATTAAGATTTTCTGCAACAATGTGCTCTAAATGTTGAGTCAATTACCCTCCGTTTCGATGAAGATATTCGGAATGGTGAGTAAAATACATATAAGTAGAGACCGGAAAAATATATACATAAATATATAATGAAAACAATAAGAATATTGTAACAAAATATGTAAAATCGGATATAATATGTAATATTAAACCACACTAATTCTAAAACATTTAGAAAATACGAAATTATAGTTATAAAAAATTCCTAAATTTTAAAAATAATACAAACTGCCACACTGACCTGAACTTACAAACGCGAATTTAACCTCTGAAAGTATAAAAAACTTTAGTATTTAATCGCTTTGGATTAATAATGACCTTAATCAGTGCCACATTACCGAACAGGCTGACTAGGCTGCAGCCTGGGGCGCGCAATTTTTGGGAGTTGACAAATTTCAGCAGATGCAAGATATCATAAGGCGAACTTTTGAATGTTTTTATAGAACTATTTATTTCCATATCTGTATGAAAAGAAAGCGTTAATTAACCCAAAATATCCATTAAAATACATTGCGTGGATACAAATATCCATTAATATAAACACATAAAATGGCTTCAAAATATCGTAAATGACTGACATTTTTTTGGTAATTAATTGTCTGAATTCAACATATTTACCTTATTCTGGTGCTGATCTTTAATATCAGTGTAACAATTGATTAAGATATAGGGTTAATTTAAAAAATCTATGTATAGAAATTACATACGATAATTTTTAAATACAAAATATTTAATATTTATACTGAACCGCGACATTTTTTGGGTTTTTAGAAGGTTAAGATATCAATATTCCAGTGACGACCATATGAAATGCACATCTAACATGACGCTCCTAAATTGTATTCAGTGCATACACTTTAATAAACATTTAGGTCACCGAAATTTCTAGGAAACTGTTAATTGACTACCATGGAATTAATATTGAACACCTAGAATTCAGAGACAAACTTATTCCTGTAAGTTTTTTTAATGTGTGCTTGTACTCTCACCTAACCTTTAAATATTATTGTAAATTTTCATTATTTGGAGTTTAATAGACAAAAGATTATATTAATCATAATTTTGTTAATATATTCACACTCTAGACTAACATTAAGACTGGTTCCTATTTTGAATCTAACCGTTCACGGAACGTTATTTCGGCAAAAGAGTTGATCTTATTCAAAGACACTGAGGCGGAATTTCGGATCTTTTATTCGGGGGGGAGGGGCAAAGGGTCCCCCGAATAAGATGGTAAAATGTTGTCCTAAATCAAAAGACATAAGAGTATTTACACTATGACTAAAATTAAAATAAGATTTTTGAAGGTTTTCTTGGTTTCCATTCCACCACCCACAACCTCTGCAGCGCGAAACGTGATTTTTTAATTTTTTTGTCCACTTAACACTATTTTAACTGATAAAAATATGAAAAATAAGAAAATAATGTATACTATCAGAAAAACATTTTTACTTTGTCGCTACCATTTACATAGTGGAGAAAAAATTACGTAATGCAGCGAGAAAGACGACGAATTTTCGACAGAAAAAACTCTTATTGCCGAACCCTGATAACAAAGAAATGAATAAATCCAGTCGCTCAATTTAGAAAAAAAATCACACGTGATAGCCAGAATTCATGTTTTCTGGGTCCTTGATAGCGAAAAATCGATTGACGATCAAACGTCCGTACGTCCGCCTCTCTGTCAGTCCTTCCGTCTGGTGTATGTGAACAGCATTAGCACCTAAACCATGCCCAGAATTTTGAGTCGTAGGCTTCCGCGGCCGGAGTCATTGAATTCTTGGCTGTCAGTCGCGTCATGGTCGATGGAGCTGACGTTTCGGCCATCATGTTGTGGCCTCATTCAGAGCTATACTGCAGCAGTATAGCTCTGAAGAAGGCCACAAGATGGCCGAAACGTCAGCTCCATCGACCATGATGCGGCTAATCCCGGACAGCCAAGTGTAACGTATTGTAGGGGCACAGAGCGACCGGCGGGGCGTCACAAGGTCGCTGCGTCAAGGGATTAGACGCCAGGGGCCAGGCAGGATGTGAGAACAATTGGCAGAAGCGGAGACACGCCGAGGTATTTTGAGAATTCTAAGAGCTAGGGAAAGGGATGCCCAACATGCGGGACAGCGGATTTTTGCCGCGTGCCGCGCACAAAATTCTTAGAATCCATGGAAATGGATGTCCAAAATGCCTGGCAACGCGACTAGCGCGGGCCGTGTTAAAAAACCAGTGACGTTCAGGTCACGTGGGTGGGAGCTATATAAGAGCGAACGCAGAGCGCGGGGGGGGGGTTGTCGAGCTGAGTGGAACCCTCGTGCGAACGCACAAAACTTGCGCCCAGGGCGGTGCGGAGCCGAGCTAGGCTCGTACGGCAACCCATGTGTTGGGACGTCGTTGTGGACACTATTTCCACGGGTGAGCAAGGTCGCCGGAGCTGTATGCTGTGGGCATAAGGCTCGCTGAGGAGTGGCGCGGGCCACGAGTCAGACTGCATTGTTAAGGATCGCTCCTGCGATCAGAGGAGTAAACGTCTACCAGAGCTAAGAGTAACTTAATTATTTACTGTACATATTGTGAATAAACCTGTACATATTTAGCATTGAAGCTCGTGTCTGTGATTACTGTGTATTCCCACGACGTCACACAAGAATTCCATGCCCAGGATTTTTCTCAAATTGAAGAAACTCCTGCCGATCTGACCTGATTCGACGCTCCGGAGTTTTGAATAAACATTCATTAATTTTTGGAGACACTTTATATTAAGCCCCTGCCCCTGCCACACAACGCGCAGTTTTTGGTCTCTTGGCACACTATATGTTCACGCTAGAACTGCCGGATCACAGGAAAGTTAGTTAGTCGGCACATTTTTTCCACAGCGTTGACAAATTTCGTCTTTTTTTGAAGATCTGTTAAACAAAATCGTTTTATGATATGTCTAAAGTTTTCAGTTTGCTGATTATGCTTCAATAGATTACAAGGAATGCTGAAAAAAGCACATGAATTTTATCGCCCCGCGGACCCACAAAATGTTGTTTCGTGAGAAGCATCTATTTTTTGGCATTTGAAATATATAAAAACGCTAGGAAATTTGTCATGGAAAGAATTTATTGAATCATAATAATATTAATTCGAATGTTATGACTCGTGATTTTAGGCCCGAAACTGTTAAATTTCTAAGAAAATATCGTTTAAAAGCAATATAATTGAAATATGATTTATTAATTCGGAATATTCACAGTAACGCATATTATCCCGCGCATTTTATAACATGAAGCTAAATTTCACCAATTTAGCTCAGCTTAATAAAATTATTGTTCACTCAATTATTAAAAAATTCGTCTCAAAATACAGAAAAAGTATTTTATATCATTTATGATATAAATTTAAAGATCCTCAAAATGAAATGTTTAAAAAAAATTGTCTCAACATTGGGGGCATCCCCCCCCCCTGAATCCCGCCTCTGCAATGACATATAGTACTGTCTATGAGCTTATTCGGAACCAAGCATATGAAAGAGTCGTGAGTCGAATGTAGTTTTCTTTGATTGGTATATTTTCATATAATTTGATTTTCATAAAAACACAAGTCTGTTGTATGTTCCATTTAATGAAAAACTCCAATATAATTGTTTGCGTAAAAAATTGTAGTTTTGTATAAGAATACAGTACTTTTCGTGTTCATTTTTTTATAGGAAGAAAGTAGGAGTGATGGTATTGGCATAGAGGAAAGAATTACCTCCTTAGTAAATTGTATTTGTACGGTTGCAAAGAAACCGAGAATAGGAACAAAGCAAAAGAAAAACCAAAATGGAAAAATAAGGACATAAATAAGACATCTAAAATTTGCTTATTTTTTGCATGAGCAATCCCTCAAAAATCTTCCGCTGATACGAACCTAACGTCCTCCATTCTTCGAGCATACTACGAGCAGAATCGCCAGATAATACACGCAAACAAGAAATTAGCGTCAACGACAGAGAAATCTAGTTTAAAAATTATTAGGCCTTGAGGAAATGCATACTTGTGCGGTTGGGTTGTTTTGTCGCAACATTGTTTGCTAAAGTTGACGAGCACTTAATTCATAGACTCTAACAACAAATAGTACGGAATTGTATTCGTAATATTTAAAAAAAGTTAACTGCTGGTGGCTAGTTTAAGAATTATTACGAGTTGAACAGTCTCCCTGATTTCAGAGCTGCAATTTGTTATATTTTTTACAATATTAAACATTAATACTTATACACAATATTAACAATTTTTGTGAGCCTATAATTAGCCTAAACTTCGTATATAAGTAGTTTCGTTCTAACTTTAATTTTGTGTCAGCCGGCTATTTTCTAAAGCTGATTGAACAGTGACTTTTGAGAAAACTACAAGAGCCTAAAATTTGGGGATACAGCATTTAATTCGTCTATAATTAGCATAAAATGATGAGCCAGTTTTCTTTGTGTTGTGCTGTAGCCAGCTCCGGCGCTCTTCTGTCCGCCCCAGCCAGCCCTCGCCAGCGCCTCTTCCCGCGATTCCTCCGGCTCGGGCGCTCCGCGTGCGGTCTGGCCTCCGCGAAGGGGCGTGGCGCGGCGGCCCATTGGCAAGGCGGCGTTATCAGCGGCGCGGCGCAGCTGCCGTCGCTTAAAGGCCTCAAGTGGGCGATAAAAGCCGCGTGGCGCGCGCGGGGACCGTCTCTCCCAGTCAGAGCGTGCGCGAGCGTCCATGGCTGAACGGGAGCGTGTGTCCGTGTGCGTGGTGGGCGCGGGCCCGGCGGGGCTGTGCGCGGCGCGACAACTGGCCGCGCACCCCGCCGCCTTCGCTTTCGACGTGTTCGAGAAGGCCGACCAACTGGGCGGCATGTGGCTGTACACCGACCGCACGGGCGTTGACGAGCACGGCCTGCCCGTGCACTCCAGCATGTACAAGAGCCTCCGAACCAATTTCCTGCAGGAGGTGATGTGCTATCCGGATTACCCGTTTCCTGAAGCCGTCGACAACTCATACCCCTCCCATCGAACTGTCCTCCAGTACCTCCGGGATTTCGCTGCTCGTTTTAATCTTCCTCGGCATATTCAATTTAATACTGTAATAAAGGCAGTTAAACCACGTCCTGCTGATTCTGACAAGGCTTGGTCTGTGCTATTGGAAAATCTCAAAACAAGAGAAGTGTTTGAAAAATTTTATGATGCTGTAATGATTTGCTCTGGCTACAATTCAACTCCGTATATACCGACTATAATGGGGATTGAAGCATTCAAAGGGAACATAATGCATTGTCATGATTATAGAGATCCGGAACGTTATAAAGATCGAACTGTGGTGGTTCTTGGAGCTTCGTTCTCTGGTAAGGATATGTCGTTAGAGATAGCGACAGTTGCAAAAAAAGTTTATCTATGTCATAATTTGGCACCTATTGAATACAAAATGCCAAGTAATATCCAACAAGCTACAAGTGTCAAAGAAGCAACAGCGGATGGTTTCATTTTACAAGATGGCTCGTCTATTAAAGCTGATGCTCTATTATACTGTACGGGCTATAACTATAATTTGCCATTTTTAAATTCCGAATGTGGAATCTCTGTCAAAGGCAAAAGAATAACACATCTGTACAGACACTTAATCAACATCAAGTATCCAACAATGGCGTTAGTGGGAATTCCATTCATTTTCATTCCTTTTCCGTTCTTTTATTATCAAGTAGCATACTTCTTGAAGTCTCTCAGACAACCCTCTCTTCTGCCCAGCACAGAGGAAATGTACGAAAGTGAGGAAAAAGAATTTCAAGATAGACTCGCCATGGGATATCCTCCAAGGTATTTATTTCAATATAAATTTCATTTTTCGTAATCACGCTCATTTCATTTATGCAAAAACTGCATGAAGGGGATACCGGGACAAAATGGTCACCTTTTTCTTCAATTCCAATTTTCATAAAGAAACTTAAGTATTTTTAGGAAATAAGTCAAATCAATCTTCAGAGGCAGATGTTGCCTATATTATGGTTATGATCATATTAACCACTTATTATTTAACCAAAACACATGAAAAATTAGAGAGGTGCAAGTATTGAAATCTCAAAATTTCTGGAGCGAAAGGCCGTGTCTTGAATTTTAAGCTCCGAACAGAACTTTCAAATAATCATTCAATGACCTTGATAAATACAAAGAATAAAACGTGAAAAAATTAGACAATTGTATTTATGAGCTCTAACTTTCTTTATTCTTTCTTTATTTTCGATCTAGTAACAATAGTTTAGTTTCATATATTATGTAACCAGTAAAAAATATATTTTTTGACGCAAAATTCTTTAGAACTTTCGTTTCAACATTTTGCGTTACTATGTTTACTCGGCATTATCCGATTTCATTTCGGTTGCTCTACTTTAATGTGCCTCTTATTCCAAACGGAGTGCTCTTGAAAACGCCGATATCATTCATTAACACTTTGAGAGGTGTAAAGTATGCTCTTAAAGTGATGGCACATTCTTAACTTGAAGCTTTTACCTGCTTTAAGATAATAATGAGTGACATTTAAAAAAAGGCCATTCCCATAATATTTCCCAAATTTCGGGTAACTTAATATACCATTTTAATGAAAATAAAAATTGCATTCATTACGATTTTATCCTGGTCACTTGATGAATATTTTGCCCCAAGCATTCTTTAAATGTTCGATTGTTCAAGATTAGCTTTTTTTACGACAGCAAATGAGATTGGGAGGTTTATGTTTTAAACTCTTCAAACTTTTTCGGTCAATATTTATTTGTACAATCAATTAAAATTTTTATTTGTACAAAAATGTTAACAAAGTGCTATTTTTCAAGGAGATAATGTTTTTATTTTTCACGCCAGCACTTTTCTGATATACTAAATAATACAAATGTCAAAATGAACCAAACTCCGTCAGAGATGTGATCATCTAGTAAGACATTTACACTCAATGATAGGTTTACATGGGCTGCACACTTATCCCAGGAATTGCCTGAAATTATAATGATAATAAAATGTATATTTGAACACTGTCGTAAATTGGGAACTATCTGCATATCATAGAAAACGAAGTCGTAACAATTCGAAGATTATAAAGCTACTGAAAAAGCTTGTAGATATACATAAAATATTAATTGTTTTATGCAGCGAACTCTCTTTGATTTTTGATAATTGAGAATAAAACTACAGTCACTCCGGTTAGTGTGAACTTCCAGATATCAACATTTTTGGTTCGCACGATATGCCAAAATGAAATAGTCTCTCCATTATTATTTACTTGGTTATTTCAGAGGTTCTGTGAAATATCCACACACCGCGAATTCAAAATTCCAATCTCTTTATTTATTCTTAAAACACTTTGCTGTGTACAATTTATTGTTAATATTTTTGGAAATATTTTTCCAGAGTCTGTGCTTTCTTCACCCTAATTTCTACAATGTCCACACTGAAAATTACTGAGTGCAAGTTTCATGTCATTGAATAACTCTCGGACTCTCGGAATCTTCCCTCATTTGTACCCTTTTTGCCATTACACTAATTTTCTTCTGTTCTGGAAGACCCTTTCACAGCGTTTACGTTGTCCTGGGCAGATCGGATTTCGCATGTTTTTATCTCGCAGCTCGCGTCGGATACGGTCTCATCAGATAGGCAATGAACCTTTAACGTCATTGCCCGGGTCTCCCATGTTTACAACCTTAAACCACTGAGCTTCCAAGACCACAATGCTGAGGGCTGTTTCATAGGTGTGCTATATTGCCCGTTCTTTGATAAAGTGACAGGGTGGCGACAACAGATTATTACATTTACCAAAGTAAATGTCCTAAATGTATGCAATTTATTGATTAATATAAGTAATTTTTTTGTTTAATTTTTAATAATTAAATAATAAATCATTATGAACGTTGATTCATATTTTACATTATTTTCATTTCATTTAAATATGTGTAATACAAAAAGCACATTATATATTATTTCTCAAGTAAATATCTTTTTTTCGTTTCTTATACCCAAACTTTTTTAAAAAAGCATTAGAAAGGTAATTTCTGAGGATTTAGACAAATATATATTACATCAAAGGCTTTCAAATTTCATAGAGATTCAGTACGATTATTATCACATTCAATTGTGCATCTATCGGAAACGGCGGCTCCTGGATCCGTAAAGCCCAATTTTTAACCGTAAAGCCCGTAAGAGTTACGTTCTTTTCTTAAATCGACAAAATGAGACCTTCCTAGGCAAAATATTGTATTTATGAGAGTTTAGTTCTTCTGGGGACCTCTATTCCATGAAACGAGTAGTCAGGGGTGTACAGAATCACTAATTCAATGTGGAAAAGTCATTTGTCTATTTGATATTCACATGTCTTAAGTTGCTCTGTTCGATAATGAACGCCTGGAAAAGTTTTATTCGTGCGCGGTACCGTGCTTACATGAAGTAATGCGCAGTTCGGGCTGTACGGTAGTTTACGAGGTGCGAAATGTTTGCACAGTTCCAATTATGAAATTTAGAAATTCGGAAGTTAAAACCGGTGCATACTATAAGGTTAAGTGTCAAATAATATATTTTTATTTCTTAAGATAATAAACTAACTTCCATAGAACATGTAACAAAACAATTATTTAAGTAAAGAATTTTCAATATGCATTTTGCAGAATTCTAGTAAAATCTGCATTAATTGAAAAAAATGTTCTCATTTTGGTGCTCACGAATCCGCGATTTAATATTTTTGACTAGGGCACATAGCTCCTGCAGCTCCCACAAGACCACACCATACTATTCCTGGGACAAACATGTCCAGGAAGATCTCAGCGAAAGAAAGAGGCTTTGAGATATAAACCTGCCTCACACTCATTATCAAACAATACTTTGCCCATACACTTTAGTAGTTCCTTTTCTTCAAATGTTATAAAAATATGATTGAATTAAAGAAAAGAGAAATGAGTCGTGTAACAAATTTAAATGAAAATCCGAACCTCTAACACCACACATGCAACCATTAATATTTATTACTTTTCTGATTTATTTTTCATCTTCATCGCAAGTTGTGACTAATCATCTCCCTCTGGATTTATTCAGAACTAATTTACTGTCTGCTTCAGCAGATTTTGGGAAAATTTCATTGTAAAACTCAGAATTTGGGAACTTCACCATTAATAAATTACTATATTCAATTGAGGCATTGTTCTGTCGTACATATTTATTAGTGCAAAAAGCTTTTTCGGCCGCATTGCGGCCATCTTCAGTGCTACAATGAAATAATAAAATAATAATAATAATAATAACATTAATATACCAAATTACATTAGAATTAAAATTAAAACAATAAGTAAATAAATTTACATAAATTAAGGAGAGCAAACTGACATACCAATTCTGAGGTGGCTGGGGGCCTCGGTCCAAGAAGACAGCGAGGGTGCCGGGCATTGCCCGCTATTTAAAGACAGCTTTCAATGGAGAGGGGGGGGGGGGGCGCAGGGTTTTTCTGAGAAATGGTCATTAGGGAAAGGCCCGGCCGGGTGGCGGAAAAGTGGTAGTGTGGGAAGCGGCGAGTCTCAAGAGGGGTGAGAGAGAAGGAATCTGTTCATTTAAAATAGTGTGTTGGGGATTGTTCAATAAATTATAGATGTGAATAGCTTCTAATTTAAGTCTATGGTTGTATCTTCTTTCTATCTCCAAAATTTTGATGTCACAATCTGTATTAAATGTGTGTTCTTGTTCTAAGAGATGGCTGGCAAAGTGTGATTGTGTTGTTTTGTGTGTAAGAGCGTGTATGTGTTCTTTGA
>BLKR01013279.1:0-12426 GCA_011170035.1 Teleogryllus occipitalis | reverse complement strand
AAAATAGATTTTATTACATGGGAGTTTTTTTGTTTTTTTTTCTCCCTTTCAAAATTCAAAACTTAAGTAGTAAATGATTTAGTGTAGGGATCACAGAATTTTGAAAATGTGCACACAATTCACTTTTCCCCATAGCCCGTCATACGCAGTTTTTTAACTGTTTTTTGACGTAAAATAAATAAATAAATAAATAAATAAATAAACCATACATATATATTATTTGCTTGAAAAAATCTGTAGGGCAGAGTCATAAAGACATGTGAAAGTATTGAATTTTACCCGTGTATTTAGACAATCCGATGTTTTTATATGAAGAGTTTCCAGCACCAATCTAGACAAATGATTTTCTGACTTCATTACTTAAACATCTGTAAAATTCATGGAATTACCACTATCCAGCCGGTATGTCGTAATTGAATTTTGTTTATCCCAGATTTCATTAATATTGCGCATATGCGCAGACGCACGTGTTTTCAGTTTCCTCTTATGCCCAATGTAAAATTTACATTGACATTTAAATTGACAATTCATCTCATAAGCAATGTTCTTAAGGTAAAATTTATTTCTTCGGTCTTTTAATTTAACAACAGATTTCTTATTGCACATTCTGGGCATCAACTTCATATCAAATTTTAATTTCAACACTTCTTTTAAACGTTTTTGAATTTGAGAGATACAGAGCAAACAAATGTATTTATTTATTTCATCAGAGATATCCTCACTAAATTTAGGGTTGTATCTCTGATCCTGGATTTTAATAGCTTTAACCTCTAGTTAATCAACTTAGTAATACATTTACCGGGGTAATTATTCAATCTCGGCATTTCCGAAATTTTGTAAAAATTAGACAAATGGAAAGGGGAAGATTCATTACTATAGATTTTTTCGTAGATACAGAATGACAAGATAAAACGTTCAAGGTAATTCCTGCGTACATTGGTTTGGTGTACCAATTTGTTGTAATGCTATTACTATTACAAACTATGGTGACATTCAGAAAAATTATTTTTGAGTTTTGTTCTACTTCAATGGTAAATTGAATATTTGAGTTATACTGATTAAACTTGCTCAATAAAGAATCAATAGCTTCATATGACAAGATAATGAGCGCATTATCCCCACAAAGCGCACATAGAGATTAAAACCTATTTGTTTAAGGACATGTTTTTCAAGTTTATTCATAATCAATTTTGCAAAAATAGTTCTTAATGAATCACCAATAGATGTGCCCGTGTATTGGCGGCACACTTTGTTTTTAAAAGTAAACTCAATATTAATAAATAAATATTTCTTCTTGATTGTCAATATATGTTTACAGATAAAAGTATCCAAAGTGTTTTATGACAATCATTTATTTCAACAATTACACAACGTTTCGTAACTCGTTTTGTTACATCATCAGGTGCTGAACTTAGTGAAGGGAACGCTATCCCATTGAATTATCTCACCAGCAGAACTTCAAGGAAACATTATGAAAACATTATGAAAAACCTCGCTCGCACTCAGTTGATACCCATAACTAACCGTTACGAACACAATCGGAAGGTTTATGTTGCAAGTAGTTTGTAGAAAACAAGTATAATTTCAATGTAGCTTTTAAAAAGATAAATGAAATATTAAAATAGACAGAAATGTGGCAAATTTTGTTTGTCGAATTATAGATTCATAGACGGAAGTTAAACAAGTTGAGTTGAATAGCATTGCTCCAAACGTTTTCGGGCTACGCGGCAGCCTGGTATTCACCTCGAGCGACTGTAATCTTTTAAATACAGAAACACACCACCTCACTCGCCGCTCGACCCTGGAGGAAAACCCGCTAGTCGGGGAAAACCCACCAGGCAGGCTGCGCCCTAATACAATAGTAACTAAGCTAAAACGAAGTGACAGGATTTTCGGATGTTTTCCTCAGCTGCTGGCCTTGCTGCAAGGGAATTGTCTTCTTGCTCTAATCCTCCTCTGCTCCTATGGATGAAAACACATTTCCGGCAGTATCAAACAAATCACAAAAGAATAAATTTTCAACAAGTACATTACGGCTATTTCTAAACATATTAGTCACTTTTTAACATTCCTAAAAGGAGGTAAAACTGACATTGGATTTGACACCCGAATATCTACAATGATGTAAGTTGTATAATGATATATTCTATTTTGTAAGAAAGTCATTCAGGTGTTTCTTAAAAGATGTTGGTGAGGAGCAGCTTTTAATGTTGAAAGGCAATTTATTCCACTCTCGGGCTACCGTATGATGTCTCGGCAGGAAGTATTATTCCTTCACGAAGGACATGATGAGGAATAAGAACCCAAATTTGTTGCTGATTTATCCACGAAAATAAATTGTATTACATAGGAGAGAATATTTTGTTAACAATTCTTGCAAAAAATCATTCTTTCTGCATTCAAAATTCAAGTAGCGTATAGCTTAGGGTAGCAATCACAGAATTATATAAACTTGCACAGAATTCACTTCTCCCCGTAGCACGTCACACATAGTTTTTAACTGTTTTGGGCGTAAAATAAATAAATAAAAAATAAGTAATTCAAAAATAAATTAATAAAAAACAAATAAAATAAATTAAAAAATAAATAAAAAGTAAATTAAAAATATGATTTTGATGAACACGTTTCATTAAGAAAAACTATTATTTTCATAATTGTAGTAGTGGGACGACGCCGAAAAATTTTTTGCAACTTTCAAAAATTAGAATTTTCCAAGAAACATTTTTTTTAAATTGAAAATGTCCCATGGGCTTCTTGGAAAGTGCCCCCAAAATTAAAATGTTGGTTTCAAATTCGTCTGAATGGTTTAGCCGCAAGCGTTGTTCATAGATAGACGGACACACTGACTTTTTGCCGTCAATCGATTTTTCGGTTTCAAGGACCCACGAAACATGCATTCTGGCCATACCACATGTTAGAGGATTCATTTTCTAAATTTAGCCACTGGATTTGTCGCCGTTTTCGCTATCAAAGTCCTGTAATAAAAGTTTTTGTACCGACAATTCGCCGTTCTTTCGCGTAACGTTACATAAATGTCTCTCTACTGTGTAAGCAGTAGCAATAAAGTAACATGTACTGCACTACTTCAGCTGTGGTGAGGTGAGTCGGTGACTTAAAGCTCGGACCAGGAGGAGAGACCCACAAAGGGGAAATCCTCTCGAGGTTGCAGGCAAGTCGGCTCCAAATCTCACATTCCAACGCGGAAGAACCACCACATTCCGGATTAAACAATGCCGCTGGCGCCACCACCACTACCATCACCACTACCATCACCACTACCACCACCACCACCACAACCCCATCCTTCCCATTACCGTCACCTCAACCGTCACCGTCACTCTATTTAAATACGTCTCTACATCGCCATGGTAGCCCCCACAAATAAAGACGTCCTTCGAATTGGAACGCCACTAAACGTTGTGACGGCCGCGAGGGTGAACAATGGGACCTTTTCTGCATCTAGCTGTTCGTAATCAGGAACAAACCACAAGTTAACAATACGCGAGTTTTACTTCTATTTGATGAGAAACTTATTGTGATATGTGGTTATTGTTTTCGGGAAGAAATAAGACAAGAAATATTCGAGACACAATTATTCCCTATTACAGTGAATATTGAGATCACCTGATGAAAATGTCTTGGAAATATTTCGAAATCATGAGAAAAAGATCTCTATAATCTATGTGTCTCTCAACAATTACACATACGTAGTCATAATGGCCAGTTATATTATTCTTTATCATGATGCTCGGTTCGTAGCCTCTCCGGTAATATTTTGGATGAGTGATATGACAGGAGGAGGAATTGGATGATGACGTAGATAGTTTTGATTAATGATGGACCAATGGTGAAGTGAGGGGTAGGGGAAATGTGGGTACCCCGGAAAAGTCTGCCGTGAACTCGTTGTAAGTAGAGTTTCCGGGCGTGTCAAGTACTTTCGCCTTCCACCACCGTGAGTGTAGTGCATGTAGCCGGGGGGGGGGGTGCTTCTCTCCCGCTGACATTGCGTCGATCTACTCGACGGCTTTCAGCGATTTTTGTTCCTCCAGTGGGCCACCGCCCCTGTCGTGGCCCTGGACGTGGTCTACGCTCGCAACTCGTTTCCGGACATGTGTGCAAGTCTGGAATTGTGCATGTAAGTGTGTGTGTGTGTGTATAAGGGGAGAGGCGACAAGGATGAGAATGGGAGTACGGCTCGTGTTTGCGGAGTATGGCCGTTTGTCAGAGTACTGCTCCAGGAATCGTTTGGTATTGATCGGAGACAACACGATAAAATCACCGATTAGAACAGCCGACTCCTAGAATTACCCTCCAGACAGGGGCTGAATTCAACCCAGCTATGTAACCGTGTCGAAAAAGGTGTTGCAAACAAAATTTAGCGAAAGTGTCAAAAATACATTGCCTCCATTCTCAAACACTAAGACCTCCCTATTAGCTCATAGTCGCTGCATCCAAACGTATCTTGTCACCGATCTACTAGTTTTGTCCATCACTTATTCCACAAGAGGTGCACCGGAAGCGGTAGCTCAGTGCATCAACTGATGTCACTGCAGCGCTTCTAACCGGGAGGCTCGAGTCCCGACGGCGGCAGGATTTTCGACACTAGCTTTTCAGCTAGGTCGAATTCCGCTGCTGTCTGGAGGAGAATTCTAGCAGCCGGCTGCTCTGATCGGTAGTTTTCCGTGGTTTCTCCGATCAACACCAGGCGAATGCCGGAGCAGTACCTTACCAAACGGGTCACGGACCGCGCGCGATCTGTCCTTCCTCTTCCTTGTCCTATCCTCTCTCCTTACACACACACTTACACTAACATGCACTACACTACCACATATTCCGGGAGACAGGTCGGGAGCTTAGAGCTTGTCCCAACTGGGGCGGTGCCCTGTTGGTGGGAGAGTCCTGGTTAGGGGGAAACCCCACTAGCCGACGGTAGGTCGGCGCCGGATCTCACCATCCAGCGGGGGAAGATCACCGCCATCGCCCGAGAAAAAATATGCACTACACTTACGGGACTAATGACCTAAGCAGTTGACGCGCCCGGAAACACGAAAAAATCAATCAATCAATCAATCAATCCACAAGAGGTGCCCGGTATTTAAACCAGTGAAACCAGAGGGGAAGGCGAGCGCTCCCGCGACTATACCACGTATTGTTGCTGGTGAGTTGTAGCGAGTATTATTGGTTGCATCCTACGAGCCATCTGTTTGTTTTCGTTCTAAGAGTGGCTTTCGGACCGCACGCTGCATCCCCCTCGCCGCTTGTCGCGTCCGGAGCCTCGGAGACGCGTGCTAGCGCCGCAGGGGGACGCAGTGAGGAGCCTTTGAGGAGGCCACGAAATGACGCTGGCACAGGGTGGTTCTGAAGCACTGCGTCGTCGGTGGCGGCGGGGAGCGGGAACGCAAGCGAGAGCGGGGGCGGTTTGACGACGGGGATGGGAGCGGGGATGGTGGCGCGAAGGCGGCGGGGACATAACGCGCAGGGAGTGACGGCGTGGCGGAGGCGGGTTGTGGAAGGTTGTGTCGCCAAATGCTGCCACAAACGCTGCGACCGTCTCGGACATCGTCACGGCGGTGCCTGCAGTTCGTACCGCCACTAAACACGCTTTGCGTCTTCCCGTTATTGCGCCTAGACACACAGAGTCTCGTGTACTCGCTCCCGGGAACAGATGCACGACGCAGGGCAAGTGGCGCGCCGTCGTGTTTCATGGTCGAAGCAACTCCTCCGTCCGACAATCAGGGAATTCCCAGGAAACAGGGATACATTTAAACGATGAGGAAATACAACTAAATATGAACCACTTATGTGGGAATGCAAATTCTAATATAAGAGCGTGGCCCACCTTTTTTCTTTAGAAATAAGTATTATCAAGCTCATATAGATTTCTTGATATTTTTCAGATAAATTGATATGTAACTATGGTTTTCAGTGGCAATCGCACAAGAACATGGGATGACCAACTCTGAATGGCCATATAAACATTATTTCGTTACTTACATTCATCATTTATTTCTCTCTTTTTATTTTCCTTTCTTTCTTTCTTTCCTTTTTTTCTCAGTAGGTTTCTTAATATTGTATTTCGTATTCTTCGTACGCTAAAACAAAAGCACTCTAACAATGTGTCCCCTTTTCCATCATCTTTTTCGAGTCAGGTTTTGAACCACTAATTGTAAGCACAGGTCAATCTAGAGCGTGATCAAGGTCCTTATGAGTCACATGTGAAGAGAAATGTGCATTTCAACTGTTGAAGTTTATTATTTCCTTGATTATGAACTGCAAATATTTTATTTTTTGTTATTTACGTTAGTAAACACGCACTTAGCCCCTTAGCAACCAACCATCTAAATACTGCTTTAAGAGCGCGTCCATAGCAACGGCCGCTAAAATATTTTTAATGGACTCTCGATCATTTTAGTGGCCATTGCTATGAACAGTAGTTACTTGCATTAGTAGAAAAAACATTCAACTGTCTGATCACCAACAAAGCATCCAGTACCACCAACCCTTGCTACAGAAAATCAAGAGTAATGACAATTCTGAACTCGCGAAAGTGATAAAAGTTTATTTTTAATAAGCGATAAACTAAAATAACAAAAAACAACAAAAATCATTGTATGTAACTCGTCCTCTATTAGTCTTTAAGGACTTAGCCGGAAGGTTAACTACTCGGCTTCGCTATCGCTCCGCCTCGCAGTTAACCTTCCGGCTGCGTCCTTAAAGACTCGTTTAGAGGACTCGTGACATAAATATCTATTATCTTCCTTCGTATTGTTTCTCAAGTAGTTGATTTTGTTTTCCGTGAGCCGACTTTGGAAGTAATGCACGCTGTACGTGAATTAACGTAAGCACTTGTCATTATAGAAGGAAAGCGATATCATTTTCAATCAAGTAGCTGTATGTCTGCTTTGCTTGCGTCTGTTCTCCCTGTGTCGTTATGATTATTTAAATGCGTTTCTCTGGGAAAACGTATGATAATTTAGGTAACATAAGAAGCACTGACTGCGTTAGTTATGTAGTTTGTCGCAGTTTCGGCAGCGATTCTGACCGGATGGTCCTAGCGTTCGACTTCCACCGGTAACGGACTTTAGACAGTGCCTGTGTAGATACGTCAACTTCAGCTTCTGTCCGGAGGAGAACACTAGAGGCCGGCTGCCCTGATTTTCCCGCAGTTTTGTATGGTTTCGCCGATCAATACCAGGTGATCGCCGGAGCAGTACCGTAACAAACAGGCCACGCATCGCGCCGGATCTTTCCTTCCTCTTACTACACGCAGACACACACACATACGTACATGCACGAAACCTCCTCGCATTGCGTGATACCAGTTGAGTGCTACGTTTAGAAATTGTCGCGGCCCACATTGGAATGAAATGTCTAAAACGTGGCCAAAGATCAAAAAGAAAGAGTTTCTAGTTGAGAATTGTAACTCTTAGGTTGGCTACACTACTGTTGGGACTACTAAATTCCGTGCGTATGACGGCAGGAACTTACAAGTGAACGCTATATTTCAGCTTGAGAATGTACGGCTCTGTTGTGTTTAACGCGTCACCCAAGCCGGACGGAAATTTTAGTGCGGAGTTGAAAACGAATATTTTTGTTCTGTGAACATAATCATTCAAATTTTGCAAATGGAACCTGTTATAGAAAGTATGAACTTAATTACAGGTTCTTGTTTAATTTTTTCATGTTAATAATGTTTTGTTTAAACGAATGTTCCTGCCGGTAAATAAGAAAATGTATTAAAAAATGAATCAAATATAGAGACAAGTTACAAATCCCAACAGATCCCACTTTCATTCAAATTTCTTGATGATATTTATAGTATTTACTTCACGATAATTCTATAAAATCCTGAGAATAGGTACGAATCCAATAATGAGTTATGTTTAAAGCAATGGTTAGAAAATCATGTTTTTTAAAAAAAATTCTTAAACTTATTTTAAAAGTATGCAATACAACGTTTGTTCATAAAAATACTTTATAAATAAATATTAATAGCAAATAAAGGACAACATATAAGAAAATACAGGGGCATACAACTTTCTTTTACATTTACTTTCCAATTTGGGAGATATCATCTTCTGTGGTGCTGTTTGTTTTCAGGTGCTGAGGAAGCCAAACACTGGAAGGAGAATGCCTGACGCCCGCGCCAAATAAATAAATAGTTTAAAAACAAAAATCAGATAGATTAGCATGTACTCGGCTTCTGACGGCAGGTTATTCCCCCTTCAGGGGTTTTTTCCTCAGCCGTACCTTATGGTCTCTTTTCCGCGGCTTTGATGCGAAGGAGAGATCATTCGGGGTGAATACCAGAATACGAAATGTTGGAACGCGGTAGAATGTAGGTAGTGTAATGGCTTAAAGGCCTTCGGCCTAGCCACTTAGCACCAAGTTCTCTAATTTTTACCTTCTAACCGAGGTGCTCGTGGCAAGCAGCAACTATGCAACTCACAGACGTCCGGCTAAATTCGTAGTGGATACTGAGTCGGGCCCTAGTGATCACAGAAATGAGGCACTCCTTAAGCATTGATTGCTTTATTCTAGCATATTCAGGGAATGAACTCATCCGACATTTGTTTTTTATAGGTTTCAGTTTTTTTAGGAAGCTGAAGATTATTGATATTGTTTATGTCGTGCTTTTTGTTAAAAATATGACGCAATTTATGATAAGAACTTGTTAACTCGGCTTATTAATATGTTTTTGGGAGTAAGGTAAAGAAATCAGATTATTCACTAGAAACTAATTATGAAACATATTCTGGAAATATTTACTATATTATACGTGGGTATATACGATATCAATTGTATTTGTTTACGGCAATACCATAAAATTAATGAACATATCTGTATAAATCATTAAATCTCTCTAACGGACGGACAAACAATCTATATCTCTTAAACCTCCTAACCTGAATGCAGTTATTATACTTTTGACTAAACGCGATAATGAAATTAAGATATTTTCGATGGAAAATATTTAATTTTACTGTCAATCGCCAATTTGAAACGCTGGTTGATGTATTTCCTTTTAATGGATTGTTCCTTTGGTGAATAAAATTAATATTGCTTTTGGGGGCAATAACTGTTAACTGACTTTTCCAGAAGATTATCATGGACCAGGTATCTAGTGACGTACTGCCAACCCGAAGAAGTGTATACAACAGTTACTCTTAGCTACTCTGAAGGCTACCTACATTGTCGACGACCTTCACATGTCTGGTCTACATCGTTACCCTCGTCTAAGAAAACGACTAAAGATAAAAGAAGCTTGCGCCAGTAGACTTCGTTACCTTCGTCCGAGAGGGTGAAGTTATGTTCGGTGGGAGAAAGATTTGACTTATTTTTCTGATGTTCCAAACATATGCTGTACCGTTGTTCAAAATGAGCACATGCACTGAATATTTTTAGTGTTTAAAATTGTTTCAACATGAGGAACGGGGTATTGGGAAAACTTCTTGGAAAATAATGTCTTCATCCATAAAGTTTCTCTATTAACAGAGACTTCAAATCCAACGTTCCAACGAGTGCATTGCATTATAAATAAGTCGCAATACTTTTATTTCCCCATCAAGAATGGTTTGACCTTAGGTTGTCGTATTGCATAGCTACACGCAAGTCTGGCAATCCGTTTTTACTTCATTTGCATCCTGGATCATTTTCACTTTGTAAAGCTAAACGCGGATATATTCCCTCATTTCAGTCTACTTCTTTGAAATTTAAAACTGACTCTGCTAGATATTCTTCAATAAACTTCTGAAAGTTCTTTAAATTACTTACACGTATCATATTAAACTTCACATCTCTTTTTTTAATTCGTTGCGCTCTTAATTCAACTTATTGACGCAACGCGTCTCTTCACCTCTGGAGGCGTTAGGAAAGGGGTAGGGTTTAGGACACTTCATAGGGGTTCGACTAGCCCTTGTGAAGCGGCCAAACTCGTTTTGTTGGAACAAATTTCACATGAGATTCGACAGGAATCGAACCCGGACCTCAGTGGTGAAAGCTAGCGACTTCGCTATGTGCCACGAGCGAGCATTAGGCATTTTCATTGGTGGTCCCCACTCCTAAAATGTGTCTCATCCCCACCCTTCTTCAACTTGAGTGCTCCCGTGCAGCTCGCGAGGACGGAGAAAGTGCAATGTGCTGTGCAGCCCTGATTTCTAGACTGAAATACAACTTATTAAATAGTCACAACTTGTGACAAGTTACAAGTTGACTTGCAAATACATCCTTTCTGAAAATTCTGGTTCAGAAAATAATTTGTAGCTTCTGTAGTACTGGAAGCAAACGTGAAAACTTCCACTTTATTAATAAGGGATGCACTTCATCTTGTCTGCGAAAAATTAATTTTGATCGAGTCATATCGCTCACGCCGTTATGCATGAAAGTAATTCCTGTTACATCTACGTTTTGCCTGTCTTAGCAATGTGTAAAGTTCAATGTATATAGTTCAAATATATATATATATATATATATATATATATATATATATATATATATATATATATAGCTCATCATAACAAGCGTGAAGAGACGAGTTCATAAATATGCATATCGTCATATGTTACATAACAAAATTTTCGAGAAATTAAGAGTTTTAAAGACGCATGCCGACTGCTGGTTTCCGTAATCTGAACGAGAAATTCCGGGTGATCTGCGGCGAGGCCATTCCCTTCAGATGCGAAAAAATCTATAGGTTTCCATTTTAAAAATCGAAGTTGGGTCAATATCTCTGCAATAAAAAATGCAATAGAATAATATTATGCATTACCATATATGCCCCTTGCATAAAGTAGTTTTAGTGAAAACCGCATCTCAGTATCTGCAACGGTTCAGGAGAAAATTGAAGGGAACATCTTAGGTGGGTCACACTATATGCATCGTAACGCTTGTTTCTCGAAAACTCACCGCGTCACATTCATCTAGTCCACGCCAGAACGGAAAATTCAGTTTTTCTCTCTTCGACCTTGGCCCCCTCTTGTGACAACACCCTATTCTTCAAGGCTAATTGGCAGTTTATCGAAACGTAGCATGAATTTGGCCCAGCGAGTTCGGAAATTTGCATCAGCTGCTGCGATATTCCATGTTTCGGGGTATGGCCGCTATTCGAGATCGTGGCTAGTGGCTCGCAATTCTAAATGACATTCAGTGTCCGTTTGGACCACTACATGAATACACTTTACTAAATGTGATATTGTATTATCGTACTTATTATGACACTCTTTGCTACGTAAGTACATTATTTTCTGCGTGTTAGCTTGGGTAGAGAAACAATTTTAACATAAACCACAAAATTTGAAAAACCCTTACGGTATATAACCTTTCTTCAAATTAACTTAATGTGAAAGGGATTTTGGTATGCCGAGCGAACATTCTTCTTGAAGGCAGCGTAAGCAACAGAAGGACTCTGTTACATTTGAGTACTAAAAACGACTTTTCTGCCCTCGCCATTGTCCGGAACCTTCCACCCACGTCACTGCCCCAATGCTCACTCTTCGTCGTTTCTGTTTCCCTACGCTACCCTCAACCCCTTCCTTCCCCTCTCCTCCTGCCACCGCCGTTTCTGGGGTCGCTTCCCCCCTCCCCCGCCCTCCCCGCCCTGCCCCGCCATCACCGCGACGTCGCGTTCGCGTCCCCTCCGTGTCGCACATTAGCGTGAATAATTAAACCTGGCCCTGCCGAGGGGCGGCGTCGTGGCGGAGCGGTGGCGGGGGGCAAAGCACTCCCGAATGCGTCGGCCGTCTCCTCCTCCGCCGGTTTCATCTCCCTCGATCCGCCCTCATGCCATCTGCTCTGTATGGACGCCTTTAATATGCCATAAAAGGAAGTGAGCGCTCAGCACAGAACCTAAGGAACGGCCCATTAAAGAATGGTTCCTCCTCAGAGAAGTTGCCACTTGCGATATACATCTCTTTGCGTAAAGTACTACTGAAGCCACAATACTCGATCTCTTTGATATAAATATTATTGTAGCTATTTCTCGGGTTTTCGACTCGAGGATCACTTTATAGGAGATATAAACCCAGACGGTCAAGCTCGTAATTCGAAAGGTTAATTGTAGGTTATGTGGAGGCCATTATCCTTCGCAGAAGTGCTGATGTACTAGTGAAACGATGAGCGTTGGCGAACAAACATCAAACAAGATAATCAAATGTTCCTATTACATTTACTTTACGATGTTCTGGCAGGGTGTTTGAAATCCGCCAGATCCAGATGCTGGAATTTTCCAATTAGAATGCGTTTCAATGCACTCTTTCGAAGGGTACTTGTAGTTAGTGTGCTGTATCACGTCGCCGATTTACGCGTCGTAAATGTAAGCGTCGTGTATACCAAAACTGATGTGTCTCGAGAAATTATACTGCATTGTTATGAAGGTGAATATATGTGACAGCACATACACTTATTAATTCCTTTCTCGTAACTTTCAAA
>BLKR01013278.1:0-12435 GCA_011170035.1 Teleogryllus occipitalis | reverse complement strand
TGATCCCAAAACGTTTTATTATGTCCAGATTTATTCCAGTTATTTCTAAAGATATCTCGGGATTTCTGAAGAACTTTCGGGCAGTATTTCCATCATTAGTATTGTCACTTTGTGGTTTAGGCATATCGATCAACAGTCTCAACTCCTGCCGAAATCTTGAATTTTTTTCTTTCATTGAGCTACTTTTTCTTTATTTTCAGTTCCTCTTACATGACTTGTTTGAATTTCCAGACGATACGAAATGTGCAGGAGACATTCAAATACCCTTATCCAGGAATGAAGAGGAGATATTCCGAAGCAGAGATATTCTTTCTTCACTTTTTTTGTGCGTAGAGCTGTCTGTGTGGAAGAACACGATGAAATGGCATTGCAGACTTTGCCATCCACCATGCAAAAAATCATTTTTGGTGTAATGGAAATTTCTGAATGGAGAAATTGCATAGTAGTGGGAGTTAATAACCCTATCTGTTGTTCTACTTTGCTTACTTCAGTGTTAATTACACTTGACGTTTCTTTTGCAAAAATTAATTTTATAGGGCGACAATACTTAGTTGAAGACGGTGTGGAATTTTTCCAAATTACATTTTCTCCACCAACAGTCTGCATTTGTATTGGCACCATAGACACACTAAACAAACTTTCGTCTGAGTAATTTTCTTCAATGAACTTTTGTCTGTATTTGTTTTGCTCTGAACCATCGCAACCCCATTTTATAATAATTTCAAAAATAGCATTAGATTGTAGTTGAAATTTCTCTCTGATATCTTGGATTTCGCACAAACGACGAATTGTATGGTAAATAACTCACTGTAGAGGTATCTCAGCCGATATTTCTGTCACTTTCACTCCTCCTGGATAGCACATGACTTTTGCTTCCTTAACTCTGTAATACGGTGGATATAATTTACAATTTGTTTTTCGGCTTGCTCTCGTATTCGTAAATATTGCCGAGTAGACAAATTCGTACTCACCATTAGAGCGAGTGCCTGTTCTGGAGAGAGTAAAGATGGTTCCTGATGCAACGATCTTCGAACTTTCTTAATTTTTGTGCCTCTATTAGGAGAAGCAAGTACAAGTTCCTTCACTATGTTCGAAGAATCTCTTTTTCCTTCATTCCTTAATTTTATTCCGGTAGCTGTTCCCAATTCTTCTGTGGATAAACATAAGAGCTGTTTTACTCTCCGTCCTTTAGCTCTAGGCCACACGAACTAAATGACATAACTGTACGGCCAACGCCTCTAGTAGTATCATCTAATTGTTATGTCCTTGGAGCAATTGTTGATAAATTTATTGAAAATTTGATGTCTTCCTTCAGCCACGATGGGTAATTTTCTAGAAAACGCTGTTTATGCCTCGCACATTTTTTCCATTTTCTGGTGATTAACTGGCAAAAAATTTTAATTTGAATGTTTATGGGCATGATTGAAGTGTTGGTAATAGTTTCCTCACCTAATGCGTGTAAAACATACGATAGCACGGCGTCATACCTTGCTTCCGTGGAGCTTTCACACCAAACATGAAATAGCGTCCTGCGTGAAATCAAGCGCTCCACTGCGAAAAAAAATTAAAAACTCGTGAGTGCGCAGGTATGCGCAGCTGATCTTTCATGATTCCAATAGACAAATGAATAAGGTTTAATACCTACATAGTCACAAACGTCAACTCCTGTAAACTCTGTATTAAAAGTCTAGATACATTTGTAAAATGGCGCGAAAGTAGAACTAAATTTACTTACTTTTTCAAAAGACCCCCACGAGCAATCGCAAACACTTTTTGCTTATCTTTAGGCACTAATAAAAAGAAGAAACACCCAAAAACACAATTATTTGATCACTATCTCTCTGTAAGTAGAAGGCGATGAACAATGGTCTCCAACACGAGATGTACTGAAATGCGATTGACAGAGCCGCGCGGTGTCAGCGCGAGATCGTGCAAGTTTGAACTTGTTCTACTGCCGCCTCAAGCGATGCAGAAGAAAAACAATACCCAATTCCTACACTATGGACATTCTAAAATCAAACAAATACCCAACTTAATTCATTTGAGTACTTTGGAAAATTGAATTATGTCCACCTAGATGGCCGAAATTACACACCGTGCGCCGTCAGGACTCGAACCTAGGACCTCCCGGTCAGAGGCGCTGCAGATGAATCTAGAAGACTACATTAAAATTTAATGGGAAGTTCAATAGTTGGCTGGAATTGGGAATGAATATTCCAAAAACGTATTGCCATGACATTTTTTTGTAATACTAGAACAAGAGCTTTTAGATGATGCCTTATACTACAAGTATACTCGTATTCTAGGGGTAACACAACAAACATGACAGAACAAAATTACATTCCCAAACAAATTGTTCATTACAATTAGTAGTAGAACACAATTTAATTTCTTTAAAGTTAAATTTAAGCTATTCGCCGCTCCGCCTTTAATATCAGTGATGGGTTCCAATAGCGGTCCTGTAGGGGAGCACGAAGAGATTTAAGGGAAACCCTGAACGGGCGACCAGGTTAAGCGAAAACCAGTAGGGTTGTGTTATTTTGGATTATTGCCGCTAGTTGCACGTCTCCCGGAGGAATCGAATTAAGTTCTTCTGGTATTAGTTACAGCAATCTAGTCACACTGCGTTCACAGAATCCAATAGCGTATTTAATATTGGATTGATTGTTATATTTTAATTTGATAATGAATATTTAATATTCGATCAATACCAGACAAATACGGGAGTGGTGTACTAATCATGGAGAAAGAATTAGGGCACCATCCCAACCAGGAAAAACTCTAAGCTCTCCATTGGTCTCCCGGCATGTGTGGTAGTGTAGTGCACGTAAGTACGTATGCGTGTGTGTGTTTGTGTGTACCAATAAGGGGGTGAGGATAGGGCAAGGCAGAGAAAAGAAATACTGCGCGCGTGTCGTGTCCCGTTTGTTAGGGTACTGCTCCAGCATTCGCCTGGAGTTGATCGGAGAAACCACGAAAAATTACCAATCAAAGCAGTCGTCCGCTAGAATTCTCCTCCGAACAGCGGCTAAATTCAACCTATGCATGTAGTCAACGTCGAAAATCCTGCCACCGACGGGATTCAAACACTAGGGCCTCCCGGTCAGAGGCACTGCAATGACATTAGTATATGCTCTAAGCCACCTCAGCCGCTTCTATGGAACTAATGAAATAATGCAAATGCGCTTTTTTCTTTTATTGTGTACTATTTTAACACACTTCAAAATCGATTTGAAATGTAATTCTATGGCTCTCGAAGAATCAGTGGAAGTAATAACAGGAGTGAGCTGTATATCAATAAATAATTTCACAAGAAGACTATAGAAACATTTGATGTTTCAAGTAATTGTTCTCTATAGAAAAACCTGTTTCAGATTCAGTTTTGACGAAAAATAGTCCGTTGTGTCTGACGCAGAAGAGTGGGATGGCCCAGAAATTGCAGTTTTTCTTTTTCTAAAAAACTTTTATTCACCTGTTCGGCACAGCTGCCTTTCAGAAGTGTTAATAAATACATTTGATTCACCTTTAGGCCAGACCATTCCTAATTATTGTTGCCATGTGGCTACTTCTGCATATTCATAATTGCTAATTTTTTTCACTTTTTGAAATGATTTAGATTTACTTGATTACGGGGGTTTTAAATCATCTTTTGGATAGTGTGATCTGATTCTTTTGGAGTTTTGGTACGTTTTTCCTAATGAAAATAGGGCTCCACAGTGTTTTTTTTAAGAGATTCAAAGAATGATTTGGAAATGTTTAGAATAAAATCTTTGATCGGTTCTAGTTTTAACTCTCTCCAAACCTGGTTATTGCTGATATGCTGTGGGAGTTTGGTTATTCTGCATAAGCATTTCTTTTGTATAACAGAATACTAGGAAGATTTCGAACTCAGTGGGGAATATAGACATTTCAAAATGTTTTATCTGCAATTGTTTTTATATTTTCTTTCCTTGTTAAAATGCAGTTTTGTTTTTATAAGTCTTAGAAAAGTTTTCGATTGTATAGAAGGATTTTCCTAAAAATGACAGAAAGTGACATCTAGTGCTGGCAACATAACTGAAGATTCTGTGGTCGTTGTGTCCTTGGGCCCATTGGACTTCTTTCCTGGATTCGTTCGTTTGCAATAGGCTAACCTGTAAATGGCTTCGACGCTTCCTTTTGTGATGTCCTCGTCCAACGAAAATATAGTGCACTACGAGAAATAATTGAAATTAGGAAGTGCAGTGTTATTTGCTATTCTGTAAATATTCTTTTTTTCTATAAACATTACATTGAATTTACTTTTTGTGTGATAAATATTATGTTTATTTTAAAACCGACACATGAATGTGAGATGCGTACTGGTGCACGTGTTTCCGGCTATTGTGCTGTTGTGCGGCGAGCTGTGATTGAGAGCTTTCTCTTTACATTCGTAGCAGTTATCTCTTACTGATTGTGATAGCATGTTAAGAGATTATCTACTAACGTAATTAAATTTAAATATTTCCCGGACTCGCGCACGTGCATCACCGCAGCACTCAGCGAAACTCTTTAGAATTCTCGATAGTGATGTCTTCACAGGAGCCATAACTAAACAGCGTGGCTGAACAGCTGTTGCGGCGGAGGGATACTTCTCTGAATTACATATGATGTTCACTTGTTTGGCCAGTGAAGACATCAGAAGATTGGAACGACACCACCTTCTAGACCTCAGCCACAGATGTAAATAAAATAATAACAAAGATGACAATGTAATTGCAACGGTCATTGAAGAAATGTAATCGCTGGATTAAGTTTTAAAAAATTCAATTATTATCTGAGAAGTGCTGTCAAAGGACAACTCTTCACTCAAATTATTTCTATCTCTAAATAATTCACAGAATGTTCATGTAAAGAACAAATTGTGAATAAACAGTTGATAAAAAATAGGGGCATGGTCTAACTCCCCAGAAAATAATCCTCTTCTTCAGGTAAACGGTGCGGACTCCGCCTCCTTTCACTTTTCGAAGTCCGAACTGCCCAGTAAATAATTCCCTTACCAGGTAAATGGTTCGGACTCCGCAAGCAGGAGCGGCACTCAGTCTTTCGTTCTCTTCCTGTGAGCATCGAGAAGAATAGAAGGAAATGGAATTCATTTACAGCCATCGCGGCAAGAAACTTCTCGTGCAAGGTAAAAATAAATTTTATAGAGATACGGAGACGATTAACGGAGTAATAATCTGTTTTTCGAAGTGTAATTTCTCACAATCACAAGATACCAAGACAAACCGTCATCATTGCGCTGAAGAGGAAGGCTGAAGAGGATCCTACGGAAAGACCAATGAAAATTATTAGAAGGTATATTGGGGAAAGCCGATCTTTATGTGATTCGCTGGGTAGAAACGATGTAAGTAGAATTAGAAAGAATCTGTACTCGACTCGAAGGAAATTCATACCACCGTTGCCCTGATTCAAAGTTTCCCTGATGGACGCTAATCCTCTACTTCTTCGCAGTTCGTCCATTTCTTTTTGACTACCTGACTTTAGGATAATGGATCACGGGATCGGTCAATTAATGAATTACATTAGTTTGCCAACGTTTCAGAATATTTAATTCCTTCATCACGGCTTACTAATACATATACTGATCAAACATAATGTTCCTCCACAGTTATGTTTGACCAGTATATGTATTAGTAAGCCCTGATGAAGGAATTAAATATTCCGAAACGTTGGCAAACTAATGTAATTCATTAATTGACCGATCCCGTGATCCATTATCCTACTACTTATTAACGGTCGTGATTTCTACAATGGCCTACCTGACTTTGTACCTGCGACCTTTCTGCGGAGTTCGCCCACACCGAAAAATACCTTTTTAGCGAACTGTCACTTTGGCTCATTCTTAGGGAACTCCTCCTTTATCAGGTTATATTTGCAGAAAAGAATTTTGTCCGCGTTGCGCGGCTTTGAGACCACCGTGCTGCGGCGGTGGCTGTGGCGGTGGTGGCGGCTGCTAGAGAGGGCATCCCGGGGCGCGAGGTGCCTACACGGAGGCGGCGCGAAACAACAGCAGCTCCGGCGGCGGCGGCGAGGGCGAGGGCGCGGGCGGGGGCCAGGCGACGGCCGAGGCGCTCCTCTCGTGGCCCGTAAATCGCCTCGCGAGAGCCACAACTCTCGGCGGACAATAGTGATACGTATCGCGACACTTGCTGTGGCGTGTCGCCGCCCGCGCCGCCGCCGCCGCCCCCGCCCCGCTGCCTGCGCACTCGACCGCCCGCACGCGATCGCTTCCTCCCCGCCCCGTCCCCGCCACCCAGACGGCCTCGGCGCACACGGTTGCAGTTCGCAGGGCAGCTCTCCACGGCCAGTGCATATACAGCGGCAGCCGGGTAACCGAGTCAGCACTTGACAGTGCACTCCTGTTTTCTGCGGTTTGCATTGACAGTTGCTGGTTTATTACTTTCTCGTCCTCGCGGTTTTGTTCATTGATCAGCGTTCGCTCTAGCCATCACGCGACTCCGGGTTCGATTCCCGGTCGGGCAAGGTTATAATACGCGTTTCGCTTGCAATATCAAGCCGGGTAACCGAGTTAGCACTTGACAGTTCAATCCTGTTTTCTGGGGTTTCCATTGACAGTTGTCGATTTATTATTTCTCGTATACGCCCTCGCGGTTTTGCTCATTGATCAGCGTGCTCATTTGCCATGACGCGACCCAGGGTTCGATTCCCTGTCGGGCAAGATTATAATGTGCGTTTTCTTTGTATATATTGCTGCATACTTGTGTATGCTATGTCCCAGAATCTGTTGCTGTGTGACGATGAGAAAGCTCACTTCTCAGGTTAAGGAGACCAGAATATGGCGTGGGGATGCCTTCGTGCTAACCACACGTACCCCCTTAACCCATGGCTTCGAGGCCGGAACGCTACTGGTGGGCCATGACCTGTACGCGGGCTACCTCGTCAAGTACAGACAGATACGTACGTGTATATACGGAGTAATATACTTAGTATAGAGAAAGTTATGCAATGCATCTGTAAGAAACAGCGGTTTTTTTCTGTATGGTATCCTCCCATGACGATAGACTCTTAATATACATGTAATAAAATTTTATCAACATGAGACGGAAGTAAAAAACAAGTAGTACAATTTCCGTAGTTCAAAAGCAGCGATTAAAATCTCGGTATAGAGTGAAATACTCTAGAGAGCATTTTGATTATTTGGGCACGATATAAACGGTCATCTCTCCAGGGATCGGAATTTAGATAATCGAAGTGTTCTCGAATATTCGATAGAAACAACGTTGAAAATAAGTTTTTCATGAGATAATATCACAAATACGCATGTAATAAAAATATTTTAACTTACTACACAAAGTAATATTGTGTTCATTCTGTACTTTTCGTATGTATTACTTCCAACGTTATTCATTTAAACATTGATATATCAGATCATGTGTCAAACACGGTTCTTTCCCGTTTACCATAAATTTCCAATTACCATCCAAAATTCGTACAATATTTTGAAATATTTGTTACATGTGTGCCGAGAATTTTTGAATAGTCGGTTCTCAACCTCTGGTTGTCAGCTTTCCGCCTTTACTGTAGTGTATTTTACTGCAACAGGTATCAATCTATTTACATCTGATTCTGCCTTTTCTCTTTCCGTGGGGAGCACGGAATATAGGATCAGCGCTGTTCCGTCCAGCAGGCCACCTCAGTCCATTTTCGGGTTCTTCTTCGCAATTAGGCACTTTATTGATGATCCAGTAAAACAGAAATTAACTGCTGCCAGGGCGTCCGCATGCAAGAGGTCGGTGGCGATTAATTACGATGTGGCTGCAACACGCTAAAACACCATAAAATTCCGCAAAAGTAAATTCCTGGGAAGACGCCCGCTCCGTCACGCATGCAAACACGTCTTAATTCCATCGTAAAACCAGGCGCCCAACTTCCGCTCGGAGCATCTTTGATGGCGCCGGAAGATACCACCGAAATTACTTAGAGACGTGGTGAGCACGTTTTTCGGCGTTTGAGATAATTTCTATTCCGACACTACCGGCTTCTAATTATATGCTTTCTATGCGCATTGCGAATGAAAAGCCCAGAAATAATTATTCAAGAAAGTTATAGATTTTAGAGATTTCTCTTTCAGATGTTGTCTTCATTTTTGAACGTTTTTATGTTGTGGTTTTGTAATTGTTTTCTCAATCTCAGGGACAATGATATTCGAGAGATGTGATGATAAAATTAACGCGAGGGTCAATTACAATTTCAACCGCAAGTTTAAATGTGGGGAAATCTAGGATGTAGTGCAATTTTACAATGAATATTTAATGAAATACCATTGTAATTAAATTGTATTTTATTTTACAACTTCGAAGACGTACAGAATAATATTTAAATATTAATTATTAATTTCATATCTTCTCAAGGATTTTACTGTGTGTGAAAGAGACGTTTTTCCTTCAAATGTATTTTTATGTTCTTGTTATAATCTTTGAAATATTTGTATTTTTAAATAAAGTAATATATAAAAATATTAAAAAAAATATTTCTGTTCAAAATCTTAATAACAAACACACATAGAGAAATAAACTTCCTTCCCTTCCTACAATTTATTAGAACATTATTAGAATATGGCGTCTTCAAAAAATACATTTAATTTGTGTTTACTCAGTTTAAAAAATAAATTATGGAAATAAATAATTACTAGAACAAATTCCTATATGAAATTGTGTATATGTATTTACTGTATTAATTATATATTTAATTTATATTGTAAATGGTTACGTACTAGTTGTTTTTTAATGATGTACTTCTCTCTAGTTTCACGCTAAGTAAAACTCTCTATTGACATTTTGTGTTGTTTAAACAACATGATTATCCCACCCTAAAATTAGTTAATGACTCGCTCGTCACGGCGTGCGAATGAAAATCTTGAGCCTTTTCTGGCAGACCGCGTACAATCGTACGCGTGCCTAAGGGAAGGTGAGTTTTACGGCCGACGCGCGATCACCTTTATTGCGACGGCGCCTGGGAACAGCGCTAATTAGCAACTAACGGCACTGCGCCACCGCCACCGCCACCACCACCGCCAGCGCTACCGCCACAGCTTCGGTTTCACTGGTGCCGACCGCGGGAGATACGGAAGAAACAAGGAAAGCAAGGCCAGTAATTGCAGGGAGGGAAAGAAATGGGAGGCGAATCCACAACTGAAGCTTCGCAAACTGAACAGTCCTAGATTTGAGTTTCAACAGTGAAGTATTTTTGGCTGATTAATTTGTGTCCTCTGGCGCGTCAGCTACTTAGGTCATTAGTCCCGTTGGTGTAGTGCAGGCACGTCAAACCGCGCCTGCACGAGCTACTTGCCCGCCTGGGGAACCCGGCGTTCCTACGGGCACAGGCCACTTCTCCTGACTCCGCACTCATTTCCCCTTAACATCCAGAAAGGGGTGTACAAGTGCAAGCTGTAATGGCGCGATGTGGTAAGTAGTGGCTTCATACGAAAATTTGTTTGCCAGATTTTTTCTATCAAGTAACTGAGAATTGTATTTTATTTATATTCTTCACTACTTATTTCTATTTGTTGTGTATTTTCTTACTAAATTCCCCCTTGTGTAAACATCTTTGCCAAGTGACATGAATATGTTTGAATGGCGAATTCTTTCATTGTTTTCGTTTTGTGTTGTGTTATTAAATCATTCAGTTATTTATTATTTAGCAATAATGCGAAATAAATTAACGTCTCTAAAAGTTAACAATTCTCGCTTGCGGACGGACAGCTCCTTTAACAAACAAGAATGTTTGTCTGTTAAACCTTCTAGCCTGAACGTGGAAAGTCCATGCTCTTATTTCACTCTTAAGTAAATAGAATTACAAAATCAAGATACTTTTGTTTCAATTTTTTTAATTTTACTATTAATTGAGAATTTGAAATCTGTATCGTGTATTATATCATTTTAATGTATCATTACTTTTCTTTAAAGAGAAAATGGGAGTTAATTTAGCTAAATTTGTGACATAACTGTCAAGTAACTTCTACCAAAGACTGTCGTAGCCCAGGTATCCAGTGACGTTCTGCCACTCCGGTACAATTTGTACAACCCTGACTTTTGCATTTCGCGCCAATTTCTCTGGACACAGGGCCCGCGAGCGGCGGGCGAGGCGGGGCGGAGAGGGGAGGGAATGGGCGGGCGGGGGAGGACGAGGCGGGGCGAGGCGCGGGCGGGGCGAGGCGCGGGCGAGCGGGGCGAGACGCGGGTGGGGAGGGGTGGGGCGCGGGCGGGACGGGCGGCCAGTGGGCGGTTCAGGCGGTGGACGGGATGGGTGGGACGGGCAGTGCGGCTGGAAGGGTGGCGGGAAGGGAGGGAGGGGTGGGCAATTGGCGACAGGCCGTCGGCGGGTAGCAGCCGGCGGGCACGGGAGACTGCGATGCGAGTGACGGGCGGGGTGGCGAGAGGTGGGCGGGGTGAGTGGCTGGAGGGCGGCAGGAGGACGGCGAGGGGAGTGGGATGGGTGAGATGGGCGGGGCGGGCGCCGGGCGGGGTGGGTGGCGTGCGGGGCGTGTGGCGAGAGGGGCGGGCGGCGGGCGCACGGGGAGCGATAGCCATCGCGGCTCATAGCGGGCGCCGAACAATGCGCGCGCGCATTCTATATTAATTGCTGTTTGTTCCTCCGCGCCACCCCGCGCCGCCCCGCGCAGCCCGGATCTGTGCCCCGCGACGCCCTCCCGCCCACCTGCCCACCTGCCCACCTGCCCATCCACCAGCCAAGCCTCCTCGCACTCGCCCAAACCCACCCAAAACCCAGGAACCCACCCAAGAAACTGCTCAATACTGGCGATTCTTGCTTACGTTGCACAGTTGCAGAACCCTCAGATCATCTAAAAATATTTTAGTATATGTTAGGAATATACATTCTCATTTTAACCCCTTAACTTACCAATTATGAAACGAAAGGCGGTCCAAAAATTTCCAATTTTTTTTATTATTGATGTTAAGAACACGAGTATACTCGGGCCTTTAAATTTTCGAAAAAATTAAAACCCCGAGTATACTCTGGCTTTAATGTTTAGTGGTTAATGACATTCAATACTCAAGATATTGCAGCAATATCGAGTTTGCGAATTAATTTTGAAACCAAAGAGCGTCCAACTGGCGCTCTCTCCGGAGTTAGGAGCCCTTCCAGGAATTGCACCACGCCCTTGGCTCCTACCTCTAGTATTGCGTTTCCTCTTTGGGCCTACGCTTTAACACCTTTCAACACAGGGCGCACTTCCGTGCAGCAACCAATAGGTGGGGATTTGGTCGCCGAGCGCTGCGCAGTGTTCCGAGGGGGATCCCAATTTTCTTGCTTCATCTCACACTAGTTACACTGACCTTCATTTTATGAATTTCGCGTGTTATTGAAAGTACACAAGTTCAGGCAATTATTGACGGTATCGAATGCATTGTTTATGATGTTCGGAGAATCCATTTTCTTTTGATGTTAGGCTTTTCATACAAAATGTATATTTGATTGTGGTCTGCTGTGTAAAGTTGGCATTTCTGGAAATAAGTTCCTATTTGTCTCTCATGATAGGCACATATTCTCGACTGCAGTAACAGCTGAGTTACAGTCTGCGAATTCTTGCAATTGAACAGCCTTGCTGCAGTGTCCAAATAAATTTTGTTTCCGTGACAACTAATGGCTGACAGGGGAGAGGGGGTTGACTACGTCACAGCTAACAGCTGTCAGGGGGTCCAATCAGTGGCTACAAATTCTTCTGATATCACTGAAGAAATGCCGATGCTGATTTAGAAAGAAGTACATCTTTGAGCGCGAAGTAACAGAAAATAGAAGAGTTCAATTTGAGACCATTATTTGTTTGGTTATGCGTCGCCTGTTCGCTTCTGTGTCGTCTACTGGGGTGTTATCTCATTGTCATTTGTTTCTTGTTACTGATGCTGTCGTTGTGTTCTGATGTGAGAAAGACCACACGACTATGTGTTTGCCACTCAAGTATGTGCCAACAACTCTCAATCAACTGTAAGGAGAAAGATCTAAAGCTGGCCAGGAAAGTCTCTCCCACAGTGACACCTTGCTGGTGAGTATGCTTGCAAGAGGAATTATGTTTGTAACAAGTTGCAGCTTGAAAACGTAAATTACGAACTCGCTACAGTCATAACAGTTGCTGGACGTATTGTCCCCTTTACGTTTTTCCCAGTGTTCTAGTTGCTACCAACATAAATGCAATTTTTAAAAGGCGGTCTTCATTGGGCTCGGTGTGGTGAGGCATTCCTGGCGACAGAATTATTCGGATAATAGCTAGAGAAACGAGGGGCAAGGTGTTGTTCTTTCGTACACGGCTCATCACACTCTGCCTGAGCAGCTCGCCCAGCGTTCCCGTACACTTGCCCGCCCGCTCGCTTGCCCGCCCACCCACTTGCCCGCCCGCCCGCCCGCTTGCCTGCCCGTCCGCCTGCCTGCCTGCCT
>BLKR01013277.1:0-12474 GCA_011170035.1 Teleogryllus occipitalis | reverse complement strand
ATTAGTAATTCAAAATTAGAAATCTAAATAAGCAACTAAATTTAAAATCGTAAGAACAAATTAATAGTTCATAAAAACATAAATTTTACCTCTGCATATTTGTTATGTACAACGAAATTAACTTTAAAATGTAGGTGAATGAGGAGAATTAAGTGTACTAGTAAAAATTTGTTTATGCCGAAATCTTAAACAAGTGTCCGCCGCTGATGTTTTGAATCTGAAGTAAATGAAAGTAAAGCTACATGATATATCGATGTTCACTTTTAAAATATCCGAAATGCAAATTTCTGTGGTAAATGTGATTAATGATTGTCTACTAATTGTCAATAGTGCGATGTGGAGTTACACTTTCAATGAACTACCTGAGAGAAAGTCTCATAGAAATGCATAAATAGGAAGAATTGGAAATCACCTGGGTTGAACAATTAAAATAATAAGAGAAAGTTTTAAGATGTATGCATTTGATTCAAATGAAGTAAAAATCTCTTGGAAATGAATTGATACAGGCCAAAACACTTTACTGTTATTAAATATGAACATTTTTAATCTAAAAATACTTCAAAAATAATAAAACTAGGCCTTAAATAAAAGAAATAAAACTAAAATGTTAACAGTTTTTGTGTTTTAGCAAGGCATAAGAAATACTGATCAACTGACTCGGCCCGAGGCCCGTACATTTTAACAAATCACATTGAATGGGAAGCACATGAAAAATAAAATACACTAGTTGGACACTTAATTCGTACAAGTGTTATATTATTCCAAGCAGACATTACACATTACAATATATGTTGTAGGATTTAAGGAAGGCTATATCCAAACAATTAACAGATAATATGAAGTGTTAAATTAAAACCATAAAATTATAGATGATACTTTCTTTGTTGCCTACAATAACATGATTATAAAATCCATTCATCTTTTCCAAATGAGGAATATAAAACTAGGATCTTTAAAATTATATTTATTTTTTTAGTGTAAATACTAGAATAAATAAATTACACGGAGCATCGATATGAGGGCGATGTTTTGCTGTGTTCGATAATAAATTACAAACAAATAAATTCGGGTCTCCGATTGTGGCATTTGATTAGTATTTCTCCTGACTTCCTAAGACAGTAAAAAATAGTCTTAACATTTTATTTTCACTCATTTTATTTATTGTGTTTTTTTTTATTTTTAATATACTTTTAATGTTTCATTCAAATTAAATAAGAGTGCGTTCTGTAGTAATCAACAAAACACATCTAGACTCATGACGAGATAGATTACATGTGCTCCAATAAAAACAACAAATCATTAAAACAGTTAAACTTTGTCATTAGAAGTAGCAATACTATAGGTGTTTCCACGTAAGAAAAGACCCTAAAAATTCAAGATGGCGGAGTTTCGGCACTGCCAACCTCATCGAAATAAAACGCGAAAGCGCCGACGCGACTTGTTTAAATGTACGTAGTGGCCTTCAAAAATTTAGATATGCTGAAATGATTTGTTAATGTTGTTTTACGACTTATAAATCGCAACAGGCATATGGTAAAATAATTTAATTTATAATTTATATATGAAATTTGTTCTTATTAATTATAATATTAAATATAATACTTTTAATTAAATTACTTATAAATTTAAAAATATTTAAACTCTCAGAATTAATAAAATCTTATTGAAACTGAAGAATAAATTAAATAGTAGAATGTTATTTTATAATATAATATTGGAAAAAAAGGTATATATAATGGGAAAAAAGGTATAAACGGAATTTATAGAATAAAGATGAAATGAAATGCAAGACTCAAAATAATTTTAATTTTCAAACAGTACACAATGAAGTGAAATAAAACTATTCTTTACTGAACTAGAAATATTTGTATAATAATGGTTTTATGCACGTAATATCGACACATGACCACGATCAAAGCATATCTAAGGAATGAACAAATCTACTGTATGAAAATGACAATGTTTGAAATTTCATGAAAATGGAATTGATCAGATATATGATTTGATATAATGTGAAGGTTCAGTAAAGAATAAACTGATGCACCATGGGTGGTCAATTTTAATGACAAATTGCAAGGAGCAGTCATTAAAATTTCTTGAAAACCGATGATCCACAGCAATTTATTTTCACAAAAATTATTGAATTTTTACAACAATTTTAAAGCCTAATGTCCCTGGGCTTACAAACATTACAAAACATCCCGGCATTTACCTTAAGCGATCGGGGAAAACAAAGCAGTAAGTATGCTACCATATATATAAAAAAATTGAATAAGAAAGTGAATTAATCCTCAATTGGATTGTGAAAATATTATCATTAAAAATCAACATTAAGAAATTTGGCTGACTTTACAAATTAATAAACTACTTGAAAATTTTACATATATTGTTAGCATACCCATCCTCCCGATCAGGATGACGACTGAGGGCCGATTTCTAGCATGCATACAGAAACATAAGTCAAAATAATGGAGACATTTACAATACATAAAATAATATACATAAAAATATCCATATTTAGAAAATGAATAATCTGGTAAACACAGCAACCCTGCAACATAGAACAATCAATGCAGTATCTATTGTCCAATCATGATAAATTCAATAAACAGACATGTTATTGTTATAAGATCAAAAATTATTCCTAGGAAATTATGTTCTTGCAATGAAAAACAAAAAAATTAAAAAAGGAATTATCACATTTAAATAAAAAAATTGCTACTTAACTTATATATTACTTCAAACTCCTGCAACATATGAAAAACAAAATTGTCCAGAAGAAAAGTTGGCCCAAGAATTTTTGCTTCACATTACAGTATTCAATATAATATGTAACCAAAAAAAATTACCTACAAAACCAATAAAATTTACAAATATAAATAGAAAATCATTGAAAAATAACTTAAAATGAAATGTTAATAACCAAAAAGTAATATAGCGCATCAGTAGTAAACATTAAATTTTACTCTATATCATGCCAAATAATATCATGAAATAAATACTTACTAATTTCACTTAACAACTGATTACCATTTGAACAAAACATCTAAATAAAATGATGTATGTTCTGAACTCCATTATTGCATATCTGAAACATTTATAAATGTAATGTATGTTTCACACACATGTCAAATCTTCGAAGTGTATTCATTTATATCACTTAGCATCCGTACTTAAACTGAACACAAACTCAGAGGCATTGGCAGTAATGATTAATTGTATTACAGGGATAATGTAAAGGAAATTGATTAACTGTTAATTCATTGGGGTTAATTAATGTTAATGAAATGGTGCTCTTAACTAGTGTCTTTGGTTGAATTAAGAAGGCAGGAGTTCACTCAGGATCTCGCACTCATATTAAAACTATTAATGCACACTCACTTCTTTCACATTGCAACTGTTCTCAGACCAAACAGAGTGACTGAAGCACTGGCAGGAAAAATTGACTGTAATTTAAAAATATTAATTTACAACCTGCAATAATCACACACCTATAATCAAGTAATTCAAGCAATACCTTTTCTGGGGCACAGTGTAACCAAATTTTTTCTTAAACTTGACTTGGTGGTTGCTTTACGGAGGCAGGAGTTTTATAATTTGAGACACATCTGAAATATTAAGTTACATATTTTACAAAATTATTACTTTTATTCCAAACGCTTTAATGCTCACTCACTGTTTTCACTTTTGCAACCCTAGTTGATCCAAACGCACAACTGAAGCACAGGCAGGAACAATTGACTGTAATGTAATAATATTAATGTAACAACTTGCAATAACCACAATTCCATAATCGAGTAAATTCAAGCTATACCTTTTCCGGAGCACAGTGTAACCAAATTTGTTCTTAAACTTGACTTGGTGGTCGCTTTACGGAGGCAGGAGTTTTATAATTTGAGGCACATCTGAAATATTGAGTTACATATTTTACAAGATTATCACATTTATTCCAAACGCTTTAATGCTTACTCGCTGTTTTCACTTTTGCAATCCTACTCGATCCAAACACACAACTGAAGCACGGGCAGGAACAATTGACTGAAAATTGGGAGAATGTGTTAATGAAATGAAATTTTCTTCAATTCTCAATGGAGTATTTTCCAGTTCTTACCTGTTCTGTTGCACAGGGGGTCCAAACATGTTCTCTAACAACTGTGGGTGGTTGTATTAATATGTCAGATGTTTCTTGAGATGAAGTTGTGGAATCTCTAATATTTTTTTCAATTTTTTCACATTGAAGATGTTCCTGGGATTGGCTCAAATGGAATTGTGTCTCCTTCCTCTCCTGTGCCTTCTTCAGCTGTGTCAGTTCCACTAGCACTGCTCAAATTTACTACTATTTCTTCATAATCTTCTTCCACTGCCTCTTTTTCATAATACTCTTCAATAATTTTTTCTGCATGTTCCACTGAATTCTTCCACATTTCTGGTGTGACCCTGTTAATGCCATAACATAATTTTCTAGTTTCTTGTTTTACTAATTTTGAAAAAAATTATAATCATAACTGTTATCATATATTTACCATTTTTCTATAATGGTGTATTGAAAACTTTACCTGATTTATTGCCTCATTCCACACAGCTTTAGTTCTCTCCATTCCTTGCCCAGGCCTTTCACGTACAGTTTTGTGGTAGTACCCTTTTGAAATGCCCCACACATGTTCAATAGGATTGAATTTGTAATGATATGGTGGCAGCCTCAAAACTGTGTGGCCTTCTGCAGCCAGCATGTCATCAACTACATACCTTTACCAATACATTGCTGAGGTCAGTTATTTATTAGATTTATATATCATTTATTTATCACAAGTGTAGACGCATATATTTGTACATATTTAAAGTATATATTTTAATATTTAATTACAATGATGCAACAGAACAAGATAATATGATGCAAAATATTAATGAAATGTATTCTTTAACGCACTGATATGTATCTCGTGGTACCTTTTTATCCTTTCACAATGTTGGCTCGCCAGGGCAACATGTGAGATTTATTTGCAGCTTCTGGCACTCGTACTCCTTGCTGGTTCACCCATTCCTAAAAATAATTTTATTTGGTTACATTACTTATTTCATTAAGCACAATAGGTTCATTTCATTTCTGATACTTACAATCAGTTGATCCTTTCGCCACTTTGTTGTTGGATGCCTCTCTACTTGCTTTGAATGGTATGAAGCATTATCCATGACAATGATGCAAGGTCTTAAATTGCGAATGCAAGGAATCAGTTGTTTCTTAACCCAGGATTCAAAAGTAGAACTGTTCATTGCTCCATGATAATCTTGCCCCCTTTTTAGGTCAGTAGCATATATCAGACCAGCACCTACAAAATGTCATGCTTCGTACACATGCCTCAGTTTGTACATAATGCCATTAAAACTGAAAACATTTGTACCTGGTACAAAATCTTCTCTTGTTCCTACATGAACCACAACTAACCTCCTTCCCTCTGGTGGTCTTTTAATTACTCTTTTACTGGTGCCTTTAATGGTAGTTGCCACGAATAAGTAGTTAAACCTAATGAAAATGATATTTTTGTCTCATAATTTTTACAAATAAGTAATATACATTTAATATATATATTTTCAGTAATATACATTATCAAAGGGCTCTTTTACCATTCATATAGATCCATGTCTCATCAAGGTACACTACAGTCTTTGGGTTTTTACTTCTCTTATTTTTCATATAGTCTGCCACAAAATATAACCTCTTTACAATTATTTAATTTGACTCACAAATACGAATATTTGGGTCTCCTTTCCTCCATGCTAAACAATTTCCTTAATAATTCAGTACAATGTTGTGCATGACCCTCTGAATGAAAAAAATATACTTTTCCTTCACGTACTGCCAAACATCTGTAAGTGAGAGCCTTCTGCCTGTTGCAAATGAATAGGTCTTTAGAAAGTCTTCAAAAAGTGAGCAACATACTTCATCATTACTCTAAATATAAAATATCTTACCATTATCAGCTTCCTGGTAAATATATCTGCTAATAGCTTCTCTTGCAAATCCATCAGCTGAATCTCTCACGGTCGTGAACGCTACCTCTTCTTACTTTTAATAGATTTTCCTGCCTTATAATCTCTAATAACGTTTGCCAGAGTTGTATAAGCTCTGTAATATATGAATATATTTCAATAAAATAATTATGATTCACACACACATGTTCATTGTGAAGACGTTCTTGAGGCATGCAATTAAGTTAATAATTATTGTGACATTGATGGCTTACCCCCACAATTACAGCTACCTTTGCAATGACACTGCTCTCAGGAAGTTTCACTTCTTTACGAGAATTTTTCTCGCTCTTGTACTTATAAACATTAAGAAGGACCTGCCTTTCACCACTCGATAAAATCCACTTCCCCTTCTGCTTCACTGGAGAGTTATTTCTGGAATTACCTGACATTTCTAAAAATGTCAAGCCCAGCGCACAATAAGATTTTCCTTAGGAAACAATTCGCGCACTGGAATCGCAAAAAAAATGGCTTTTTTAGCATGCAAGTGCGGGATGCGGCTCACTCGCATAAGCTCACAATCTCCACACGTTTTGCTGGTTGAAACCGTTGAAGTTGGCACAAATTCATTTCGCTCGCATGCATGCCAGTCTCCAGCCAAAAAAATGTCCCTGGCCGCTGTACTTCCATTACGTGGAGAATTTACGTTGGGGTTGGCACCTACTTTCTCCAACTTAAATGGTAATCAAAAGTCCCTAAGTCAATGTAGTATGTATGGCGGGTGGTTTACGGGAGGTTGGTATTGCCAAGCTCTCTGGGTCACATCTTACGTGGAATAAATCTTAGATAGAGCTTGGAATATATTTTCTCTAAAGGCACTCGGTAACTAGTGTTCAAGTATTCGCAAAACTTATATTTCCTCATAATGTCACTTCGCTTCGTTTTCCTTTGAGCCTCTTAATTGTGATCAACGGTAATGTTTAAGCGAGTTTGTAAGTGAGAGCAGGGCACAATATTTCACTTCAAGCGACGGAACTTACCGTAGCTGCAAATAAAATTGGAGCTCTTCACTTTTGCATCTGCTGACGCCAGTTGATTCTTTGTCACAATATGTTCGATCCAGAAATTCTCCATTGTAGCTACAATCACACGATAATATTTCACACAAGCATACTCGTAAATAGAACTCGTCTCTGATTAGCTAATTTTCTAGAAACTCTTCTTTCGTGTAACCCGTCTTCGATAGGTACAGTGTCTGTTGATACCCAATGGCGGTAACAATCACTATTGTTAGCTATGCTAAATAATCTATGATAAAATGCATTGCATCAAAACACATTCTGAGAAGGCATGTTATGGAAATAACGAGCTCTTGTAATAAAGATGGATTTTCGCCACGTCACGTTCGTTGTGTCGCTGCGTACGTCATCTCACATTCAAGGAAGTGCTTTGAGTGCCGCATTATTTGGGATTCTAGAGCAGAGAGTAGTGACGCACTGTGTGCAAAAGCTTTCTGACGCGGTTTCTTCTTCGATTCTTAATTTTGACATTTTAGTTTATCTAAAAGTGCAGGGTGCCAACGAACGCTATGATTCTGCGTATCTTGGGACGCCATTAAAAATGCATGGGAGTGGATTCCATTATAGCTTTAACGCCTGGTTCGCAATTTTTGCTTTTGATTTGAAATGAGAGGAAATAATGAAATATTCAAGAAATGGCCTAAAACACATTTAGAATTTTTTACCGTTTTTGAGTTACGAAGTTTTCAAACATTTGAAATGAAAAGTTATGTAGTTTCAAAAAAAGGATTTCCAAGACAAATTTGGAAACCTGCCCCACGCGACCATTTGGATTTCGATGAAATAATGTAAGCCAAGTTCCACATATAACAAAGGAACTTTTGTTAACTTGTAGCTTTGTAGGAGAAATATTCTTTTAGATATTGCGGTTTATTTCACCCTGTGAAGCGTCATTGTGCAGTACCTATGAATTGTACTGCTTTGGGAAACAGACTTTCTTTCTTTGTTATTGCTGAACAAACTAAAACTGAGCTTGCTTTCAACAATTTCGTTCTTTTCGATGGAAATATATTTTTTGTTTAATATAGTGGGTAAATTGCAGCAAGTGGCCGAAAAAGAATTTGCTTTAATCATAAATTTAATTTTACCTTCTGAGAAATGGTAAGATCTAGGGTAGTTGAAATTATGCATTCAGAATCAATGTATATTGTAAGTCAAATCTCAAAGTTAGTATTTGGAAAATATTTCATATTAAAATCTAGAATTTTTTAACATTACTTTTTCGGCTAACTAATTACAAATTACCCACTGTGTATAACCAAATAAAAAGTTTGTGTTACTTCACTTGAATAAAGCCAAAACTATTTTAAAAGTAAGTTGAGTTTCTTCTGTTTAACAATTATGAAGAAAACAAATAAACCGCAATATCTCTAAAACTATTTCACCTATAAATAAAAAACTTCACAGATGTTATTTGGGGTTATGTGAAACACGCGTGACAAAATTTCATCAAAATATAATATGGTTTAGCAGAGCACTTTTCCAAAATTTTCTTCGAATGAACCCTCGAGACCACTTCACATGTTCACAAAAAGCACCTTAACTCAAAACGGAGTGAGATATCAAAAAATGTGTGGAGAAATTTGTTAAAGGAAAATTTTATTGCTTTTCATTTAAAATAAATAACAAAAATATCGAACCGGCATTTTCGGAGATAATGAAGTTTACATTCGAGTATTTCTGTCATTATTAATGGGCTGAGATAACCCGACCACTGTATTTGATGGCACTCTGCATTTTAACATTCACTATGGTGTTGTAATTAATAACACTAAAGAACAGGATTTTTACCTCCAGAAAGGTAGAGTGCGCATCGTACTTTTTCATTAGTAAATTAGAAATATCACAATAAAAACTTCATATCAAGTCCCAGCTTTTAAGTATACAGTATCTTGATATCGTATCAGACCGTATCTTGCTATTAAAACAAATACATTTAAATTGCACCTGTAAGGTACGTAGAATCAATACGTATAAAATCTATTTCAAAATATAATATTTGTTCAGTACATTTATGCCGGTTTCATGAAGTATCATAATACTTTGGCTTTCGATTTGTTTTACCTTCTATATTCGAAGATAGCCGTCTGTGTTCTTGCGTCTGGTAGTCGCGCTCAATTAAGAATAGGTTTTTGTGGCATTAGTAAATGTTTTGAAAGCAATTAATATGCACCCTCCTACTACGCATCAGTCATCGAAAGTATTATTTTAGCTTCATACCTTAACGTAAGTATACAAATATGCAACAGATGGGGGTGTCAGATTCAGAGTCGATGTCATGCGGAACTGCACCCACAGTGTGCGTAAAGTGCGTGTATGGTTTGCGTGAGCCTTAAAAGTACTAATAGATTATAGTTCTGTAGTTTTTATAAAGTGAAATTCGCCACATGATTTCTAGAACTGAATCGGTTCGATAAAACGCAAATAGTCATTTCACATCGAAATTGATCATTGAAAAACAACCCGATAACTTCTGTTACGGTTGTGGAAAATTTACACCCAAATTTCAAAGGAAAAAAATATATTAAAATACGAAGTTGTGTATTGTTTGTACTTTTGTAGTGTTTGTGATGAGGACACACCATGGGCTGCTCACTTGTGACGTGTCCCCTGTACAACGAACCTGAGCTTGTGGTTGTGTGGAAAAATCAAATTATTTTCATTCGCTCTACCACTGTTGAGGAGAATACCAACAAACCATTTTAATGTCTGCATAGTATTGCACGAATATCCTTATTCCATTTTTAACTTGTTCTTACCTCATACGAAGCATTCTTATACAATTTTGTAGTAGTATAATGAGTGACAATGTAGAAATTAGAATAGGGTTTTATTTATTTCAAATACTGAATATGTTTATATTTTTGAACTTTCCGTCATAGAAACTTTTTATAATTATTTTCCAAAACATCGTTATTTTTTCCTATACAATCAACTACTTTCATCATGGAGGTATGAAAAAATGATTTTGCAAGTGTAAACAAACGAAACCACGCCCAAAAGGCTTTTGTATACTCGCACATCACTACGGCCTCATCCACAGACAGAAGAATTACGTGTTCTGTTGATTTCGCGCTCGGGCGAATTACAACTAATTCGACACAATACTTTAATGTATCGTTAGAAGCAGAGAACAGGTCTGTTATTGTACTGTGATTGTTAAATTCAACATGATGATACGTCGTGGGAATCAACAACACACAGTGGATCGTTCGGAATGATTCTAAAAAAAGATATTTTGACTAAAATACAGTTTTATTAAAACGCCTCAAGGCTCGAAGTTGAAAATGTTTTCTTGCATTAGAGAAAAAAAATAATGCTTCATTAGTATTAATTTGTGGTGTGGTCACTAGAAAATAAAAAATCAGTTTCAAAGACAGTAATATAATATTTAAATGGTATAAAATTAATTCAATTAGAACTAGAATGAATAGTTTTTCCATGCAGTCCCCTTCTTAATTTCAATCTTTGTCAATGAGAATAGTTTAAAGGTGGTGATATTTCAATGATTTAAAAAAATTACAGATACTATTATCCAGCTCCTGAAGTTCATGTTGTTTTGGGGAGTGTACGATGATTATCAAAAGAAAACAATCGATTTTAATCGTAATGAAGTGATGAACGGTATATATTATGTTTTACACTTGTGTGGTTCCCTTTGAAACTTTAATTTTTTTATTCGAATAATTTGAACTTAGGTAATTTGTGACTTCATCTGAAGTAATTAATTTTTTCATTTTGCTCCGAAAATATTAGAATAAACTAGCTGACCCGGCGAACTCTGTTCCGCCTTAACAGCCGGTCCCATCTTTTCTCGCGTCGCACTCACTGTGAGAAACTGTACTATCCTTGTTGCACTCGTGATAATAAAGCAATTGCAGATTTGTGTTTTTCTCTCAAACAAAGAAGAATTAAAAAACGCTCTGATATTAAATAGATAATTAAAAAATCTATTACGTAGCAGAGCGTTTTTTTTTTTGAATTGATTTTTGTTTAAGAGAGAAATACAAAGCTGTAATCATAGGGACCGGCTGTTAAAGGCAATAAATAAGCAGATTTTGGAATTTATTAAGTTAAATTGTTTATTAGAAAATACAAATAAAAAAATTAAGTAGATTATTCATTCATTATTGTTCCTGTATTTTGGTGCATAGGTTGCACTCTTCAGTTAAGTACCTTGTGATACACGACATGTTTTGTTTTATTATCAGGCGCAGGTTACAACAGGCAACAATGACCGCTAACATGCGAAATCACGCGAAAACGTGCAAAAACGTGCGTTCCAACCCACGAACGCTGTCGAACGGGATAAACAGTATCCTATGTCCATCTCCTGGCTCTAAGCTTCCTGCTCACCAATTTTTAGCCAAATCGGTACAGCCGTTCTTGAGTTATAAATAGTGTAACTAACACGACTTTCTTTTATATATATAGACTAGCTGACCCGGCGAACTCTGTTCCGCCTTAACAGCCGGTCCCATCTTTTTCTCGCGTCGCACTCACTGTGAGAAACTGTACTATCCTTGTTGTACTCGTGATAATAAAGCAATTGCAGATTTGTGTTTTTCTCTCAAACAAAGAAGAATTTTTAAAAAACGCTGATATTAAATAGATAATTCAAAAATCTATTACGTAGCAGAGCGTTTTTTTGGAATTGATTTTTGTTTAAGAGAGAAATACAAAGCTGTAATCATAGGGACCGGCTGTTAAAGGCAATAAATAAGCAGATTTTGGAATTTATTAAGTTAAATTGTTTATTAGAAAATACAAATAAAAAAATTAAGTAGATTAATTATTCATTATTGTTCCTGTATTTTGGTGCATAGGTTGCACTCTTCAGTTAAGTACCTTGTGATACACGACATTTTTTGTTTTATTATCAGGCGCAGGTTACAACAGGCAACAATGACCGCTAACATGCGAAATCACGTGAAAACGTGCAAAAACGTGCGTTCTCACACAGGAACGCTGTCGAACGGGATAAACAGTATCCTATGTCCGTCTCCTGTCTCTAAGCTTCCTGCTCATCAATTTTCAGCCAAATCGGTACAGCCGTTCTCGAGTTATAAATAGTGTAACTCACACGACTTTCTTTTATATATATATAGATAACGGCGAACGAAAGGCGGCTATCATTATCGCCTTCTGCTATCAGTGCGGCGTTACAACAATGGGTTACCACAGGCAACAATGACCGCCAACATGCGAAATCACGCGAAAACGTGCGTTCTCATACAGGAACGCTGTCGAACGGGATAAACAGTATCCTATGTCCGTCTCCTGGCCCTAAGCTGCATGCTCACCAACTTTCAGCCAAATCGGTACAGCCGTTCTTGAGTTATAAATAGTGTAACTAACACGACTTTCTTTTATATAGCAGATAACGGCGAACGAAAAAGGCGGTTATCGCCATCGCCTTCTGTTATCA
>BLKR01013276.1:0-12485 GCA_011170035.1 Teleogryllus occipitalis | reverse complement strand
GCGAGCAGGTGGGCGAGCGAGCAGGCAGGTGGGCGAGCAGGCGGGCGAGCGAGCAGACAGGCGGCGGGCGAGCAGACAGGTGGATGAGCAGGGGTGCGAGCAAGCAGGCGGACGGCGGGCAAGCAGGCAGGCGGCGAGCGAGCAGGCAGGCGAGTGAGCAGGCAGGCGGCGGGCGAGCAGGCGGGCGGGCGAGCAAGCTGGCGAACGGGTGAACACGCGGGCGGGCGAGCAGGCAGAATGCGGGTGAGCAGGCAGGTGGTCGGGCGAGCGACCAAGCAGGCAGGCGGCGGGCGAGCGAACAAGCAGGCAGGCGGCGGGCGAGTAGGTGGACGGGCAAGCAGGCGGGCGGACGAGAAGGCGGGCGGGCGGGCGGGCGGGCGGGCGAGCAGGCGGGCGAGCAGGCGGGGCGAGCGTGGCGGGCGAGCAGGCGGGCGGACGAGCAGGCGGGCGGGCGAGCGAGCAGGCGGGCGAGCGAGCAGGCGGGCGGGCGAGCAGGCGGGCGGGCGGGCGAGCGAGCAGGCGGGCGGGCGAGCAGGCAAGCGGGGGCGGGTGGACGGGCGGGCGGGCGAACGAGTGCAGGAGCTAGATGGTGGCAGGGCGGGGTGGGGCGGGAGCGCGGGCGCGCGGCGCGATGGTTTTGTTTCCCAGCCTCCGCCCCCGCCCTCTCGGTTCCGCCTGCGCGGCCACGCGGCGCGGCGTGGCGTGGCACCGGGGCGGGCGGGGCGAGGGCAGGGACGGGGAGGGCCTTGCCGCCGCGTTTGTATAACAAAACGCTTTCCGCGCAGCGAGCTGAGGCGACGGGTACAGTCGCGGCAGACCGAAGCCAGGCGTTCCCGGGCGTAGGACCAGGCCGGCTCAACCTAGTCCACATTCAGGCGAGAAGTGGACCTGGGAAGACCGGGTACCATAGTGTATCGCGCCCTCTCACTCTCCTCCTCGCTTCTAATATTACACGAAGAGCAGTTTTCTTCTCGCGAGATTCTTTTCGTAGCTTTGATTATTCTTTTTTGGTTAAGGGTATATTTGGAAAGAATTAACTTCGGTCAACAACATTACCTATTTTACTGAAACAATGACTTTATGATATTGCTAATAATTTAATTTTAATGTATTGGATTTTTCTTTTTCACTACAGAGTAGAGAGGAAGCTATGTGACTCTATGCGAAAAAACGGTGAATTTTCGGCAGAAATACTCTTATTACACAGCCTTGGAGAAGAAAAGAGTATACATCCTGTTGCTACATTTAGAAGAAAAAATCATCTAAGACGTGGTGTTACCAGAATCTGTTTTGTGGGTCCTTGATGCCGAAAAATAAAATGACGGCAAAACCTCTGTTCGTCTATCTGTCAGTCTGTGAACAACGCAAGCGGGTAAATCGTTCAGACAATTATTCCAAAATTTTCAAAAAAATACCTCCATCGTTTTTATTAAATTTTGTTGTTCCATAGTGCAAACCATCGCTTAAGAGAATGGTGCATGTCTCATGTTTGTTGAAAACTCTATTTTTTTGAAAATTGCAAAAGTTGAAACTTTTTTCGGAGTCATTCTACTATTAAAATTTTAATTGATTTTTTTCGTGTTTCCGGGCGCGTCAACTGCTTTGGTCATTAGTTCCGTTAGTGTAGTGCATGTTTTTCCTCGGGAGATGGCGGTGATCTTACCCCGCTGGATGGCGGGATCCGGCGCCGGCCTACCGTCGGCTAGCGGGCTTTCCCCCTAACAAGGACACTCTCACCAGCGGGGCACCGCCCCAGTCGGGACAATCTCTAAGCTTCCGACCGGTCTCCCGGAGCATGTGGTAGTGTAGTGCATGTCAGTGTAAGTGTGTGAGTGTCTAAGGGGAGAGAATAAGACAAGGAAGAGGAAGGACAGATCGCGCGCGGTTCGTGTCCCGTTTGTTAGGGTACTGCTCCGGCATTCGCCTGGTGTTGATCGGAGAAACCACAGAAACTACCGATCAGAGCAGCCGGCCGCTAGAATTCTCCTCCTGACAGCGACTGAATTCGACCTAGCAGAAAAGCTAGTATCGAAAATCCTGCCGCCGTCAGGACCTCCCGGTACTAAACTTTTAAAGATAGAGATGTTTCTCTTAATGAAATCTATTTCTTTAAGATAGATTTTCAAATAAGGTCATGCACAATTTTTCGAAAAATTGGTTATTTTTCGCGCAATTTTGCTTGAAACTACGGTCGAGCAAATAAGCATTGTTTTAGTGCCTCTAGTTCAAGTAGAAAAGAGAGATTTCGCTTATTGATTCTTATTTAATTCTAGAAAGCACAAACAATCAGCATAAATATATTTGCGCTGGAATTGTGGGAACGAAGTCTACTTAACACACACAATTATTAACTCTGCATTGTGAGACAACAGGTGTTTGAACGAGGTTTGCAAAGAGAAAATAAACCTATCTGATACGGAGTTCTGAGAGTGAATTACGCATATATTATCATCTTGTAGTAGTTACGGCTTCGGAAGCACATTCAAACCACCAGATGTAATGAAAGTTGAAAGCTAAAGAAGAAAACGGAACCGTCCTAGTTTATATTCAGGCAAAAAGTATCTATCATTATCATCACCATCATCAGATATTTGACGTCGACATAACCTTTCGGGTATCTGTGGACGCTTTTTGTCCTTAATGTAAATATTCCACTGCCCGTTTACTCATCAGAGAGCGTTAAGCCTAGCCGAGGCTACTGCTGGTGGTTCGTGAGTGCGTGACGGTATACTTCTATTTTTGAAAGTGACCGATGACAAGTCTTTGCTATACCTTCTGCTTTATAAAATAAATATTTTTAGATTATTGGCAACCGACCTTCTCAATGAGCACGTGGCTTCAGAAATGTGATTACCACTGTAAAAAGATTCACTTTAGAACATAGAAGGTGTAACAAAAACTTAATGTCCCGGGACACTTAAAAAAGGTCGAAGAATGCGTGGAGAATTGAGTCGACTGACGATAGGTGGCCACGGAGAAAGGTCATGAGGGAGTTTGATTGATTGATTGATTGATTGATTGTTTCATGTTTCCGGGCACGTCAACTACTTCGGTCATTAGTCCCGTTAGTGTAGTGCATGCTTTTTTCTCGGGAGATGGCGGTGATATTCCCCGCTGGATGGTGAGATCCGGCGCCGACCTACCGTCGGCTAGTGGGGTTTCCCCCTAACCAGGACTCTCCCACCAGCAGGGCACCGCCCCAGCCAGGACAAGCTCTAAGCTCCCGACCGGTCTCCCGAAATATGTGGTAGTGTAGTGCATGTTAGTGTAAGTGTGTGTGTGTGTGTGTGTGTAAGGGGGAGAGGATAGGACAAGGAAGAGGAAGGACAGATCGCGCGCGGTCCGTGGCCCGTTTGGTAGGGTATTGCTCCGGCATTCGCCTGGGATTAATCGGAGAAACCACGGAAAACTACCGATCAGAGCAGCCGGCCGCTAGAATCATGAGGGAGAATGTTACGGCTTGAGGAAGCGTGGTGTGTCGGTGAAGAAAAATTGAGGTGGCAGAAAGGATTGAGACAACCCATAGATGTGCAATTTCTGTCAAACACAGATAAAATACCTTTAGAAATGTATAAAATAATGTAAATATTTTTTAAACCAATAAGTTTAAAATACGAAATTTTAACACATTTTCAATTCAAAATTATTTTTATTTGAAACTGTAAAATCTTTAGAACCATAATTGATCGCAGATAATTTATTGGGAGTTTATTTTATTTTTGTGTGACATCCGATCTCGAGCTCTCTCTATGGATAAGTGTTTTCTTGTATCAGTATTAAAAAATATTACATATTCTGATTCTTATTTGTAAGCATTTGAAAAATATTGTCTATGTGAACTCTTTCTGGATCATTCACTTTATAGATAGGCTGAAATGTACGAGGTTCGTGTCAAGAACATAACATGTTAATATTATACACTATTAAATTGTAGATAAAGCTTTCTCACAGAACTGAACACATTTAAAAGGATATTAGTGTACTACATTTGTGAGTAAACATTATTGGCACTATGAGAAGCTAGAAGGACTTCAGTTTTATTAACCTGAATGGCTTAGGGATATTACAATAACTATTATTTTAATAACTAGTTCATACTGTCGATAAGTAGTTTCCCTCATATTTGGGCCGATTTACGAACCAGTCGTATTCCACATGCATCTGTGACCGGTTGTCCCAGACAAAGGTTAGTCAAAAATATGCTCGTCCGTACGAATTGTCCAGTCGCACTCACATTCATAAACTTTTGGCGTATAATAAATTATAGGAAACGTAATAACGATGTAACACGAAGTGTAATAAGTTTTAACAATTAATAAAATAAAGTAAAACACCAGGAACTGCTTCCTATTGATGTTATTGAATTTTTAAGATAATGTAATTTCTAATATGATGACGTCTATATGATGTTGAATTGTAATAAATCTCTTTCCCTCCCTTCTCTCTCCATCTTGCATTACTGGTTCCTCCTGGCCTCCTCGGCGTCGCCCACCAATAATGAAGCTGGGTTCCCATGATTGGGAATTGCATTTACCTGAAGCGCCATCTTTTGCTGCAGCGCCTTCTAGTGGTGTTACAAAAAATGAACAGCATAAAAACCTCCATGAAAACGTATAGATGTGCCAACTTTCATGGAGATCGGTTGCACGGCCCTATGCTTCCTCTGTGATTCTACCGCACCGCTGCTGGCCTCTGGCGGAATATATTAGGAACCCGTCTCTTAGCGACAGGTGAAAAATAACGACCGTGGTGCATCTACCAGCATATTATTTAAATTATTTATTTTCCGCATTTGTGTTGTATTAACCTTTAGCAAACTTTGCAAGGACACTGCGTCAAATCCTGAAGAAAAACCTGTAAATATTTCGTATCAATACATACACTCGTTTTTGTGGAATCGATGTCGATTACATGTCGTTGAATTCACTTTTATTAGTATAGATTTGACATTGGAAAATATTACGGCAGGCGGGAGAACAGAATTTGCATCGATGAGATGAAATCACGAAATAAGACATGGCGGACATTTCCACCGGAATTCTACCGGGATGTCTTCAATGCGCGCGAAAATATAAGTTACGAACTTTAATTTGACCTGTACAAAGAGGGTAAATCTTTTACAAAAGAAAAATAGAAAGACCAATATAGTGAGCTAATTAAGTATTGTAATATTAAATAGTTAATATTTTTTATTTATTTTCTTGGAACAAGGCATATAATATGTAGTCAGTTGCTATCAATTGAAAAGCAAATTAACAGAACTTCCGTAAATCGCTGGTCTCTACAGACAGCACGTACGCATACAGCATGATAGGGTCCAGCGTGTTGTATGTGGATACCCACAAACAAGATGGTAATAAAATCAACCTAATAAATATTTCAGTATAAAGTAAACCTCTGAGCAGAGCAGGGCAAATTAATTACGAAAATTGTTATAGAAAATTATCAAGTGAGTTTCAATGGCATGACAAAATGAAAAATAATAATTGAATATTAATAGAGTCAGTATTGGAAAATTACAATATTAAAGAATAGCAGGAAACAATTTTAATAAATTATGAGTTAACATATCGTTCCCTCATAATCTATCTTTTCTGAATTAATCAACAAAAAGTGTTATTCTGATGCCGACCAAACTGACTCACACCACTACAAAATTTCAAGTGTTGTGAGTTCGAAACCAGCGTAAACATATTTTTTCGTCTTGTATTTATAGTACTAGAAGTCGAAGGCAAACCATCAAGTGCAATACAAAAATGTTACACTCCCGTCATTTGATTATTGCTGATGAAAACCAGAATTAATTTTGAGTATATTAGAGATAAAACACTAGAGAAAGATTCTTATAATCACAGGGAGAGATAGTTGTTTAACATGTATGACAGGACCTGTTGATAAATTTCGCGCATTGCTGTAGCGACATTAATCTTCCTAGGTCAAGGGATATTAACTGCCCCACTCGGGCCCGAACTGCAATCGAATTCGGCAAATTCAACTTGAACAAAGAAGAATGATAGCAGGACCGGCGGAATCGTTCTGTAGGGGGGTGGGAATGGTCAGTTTCTCCCCCTCTTCTGTCAGGTTCCCATTGAAGTCCGTTCCCTATAGGTGCGGTAGACTATGTTATTGCGATTCCAAAACTAAAGCTTTGTAGACAGGGAAATTGTAGCTTCGAGTCTCTTCTGTATGAGAATTTCTGAAGGGAAGTAAGTTTATTTAATTGTAAGTCCGTTATTACATATATAAATTAAATTACAGGATACTATGTGGCTACAAAGATGGCTTTTAAGCAATAAAAAATACTTCATAATAAGATATTCGAACATTTAGAATTGTGTTATTAACCTCACCTGGTTCTCCTTGTCAGCATCGAAAAATATTTCTAAACTTTTTTTTCAGGCGTGAACGTCACATGATTGATTGATTGTTAATGATTCCGAGCGCGTTAACTACTGAGGTCATTAGTCTTGTATGTGTAGGGCATATTTTCCTCGGGAGATGGCGTTGATGGATGCGAGATCCAGCGCTGACCTATCGTCGACTAGCGGTGGCTTCCCCAATCAGCTATCTCCCTTCAGCGGGGCACCGCCACAACCGGGACAAGCTCTAAGTTCCCGCCCGGTCTCCCGGCATGTGTGGTAGTATAGTGCATGTAAGTGTAAATGTGTGTGTGTGTGGGTTGAGGATAGGACAAGGAAGAGGAAGGAAAGATCGCGCTCGGTCTATGGCCCGTTTGTTAAGGTACTGCTCCGGCATTCGCCTGGTGTTGATCGGAGAAACCACGGGAAACTACCGATCAGAGCAGCCGAGCGCTAGAATTCTCCTCCAGACAGCGACTGAATTCGACTTAGCTGTGTAGCTAGTGTCGAAAATCCTGCCGCCCGTCGTGACTCGAACATAGGTCCTCCCGGTCAGAGGCACTGTAGTGACATCAGTTGATGCATTGAGCCACCTCTTCCAGTAAGTGAACGTTACGAATTCTGGAAAGTAATACAGCTAATCGTCAGAAACCTCGCCCCTGCGCTTACTTCTCGTACCACCCCATTCCCATTTACTTTTTAATGTGCACATTTATTGTTCCATTTGCTTAATCCCTTAAGTATTTACATAAAATTAGATTTTGGAACGAGCTCTTTGCTTGAGAATTCTTTTAAATATTCTGATTCAAATTGTCCTTTCACTTCTAAATGTAAGCATACATGATGCTAGATGTAAGGACTGGTCTGGGGTCATTTCAGTGAGTGGGCTGGGCCACGGCGGGGCGTGGAGAGAGAGGGCGAGAACACCGGGACAGAGCGGGGAATTCTTGGTGTGGATTCGTTCTAAATATCCGTCATTTGCTTTCCTATCTAATACCTGGTTGTAATAAGAAAATACCTAAGCAAAGAATGGTACATCAGATAGTCATCTGATTTCATTTTACAGTCGTTCTCCACCTAAGGCTAATTAGTAGACTACGACTGATGATTTTGTATCTTTTTTCTCGTTCTTAAAAAACACTTCTTCTTTGGTACTAGCATATTTCACAGTGTTTTGAGATGTTTGACATTTATTTGTTGGGACATTTTTTGTCAGTTTTTGGTTGAAAAGGCATTTTTTTTGCATTTTTTAGTCTTTAGGTCATTGTTTGGTCATTTTTTACTTTATCCAATAGTTTTACTTTCTTTTTTAGTACTTACTTGCAACTCTAAATAGAAAAATGCTGCTGTCGCAGCCATAACCATTATCGCGTAAAACTAACTAGATTCTGTCAACGCGGTGTCCATGGCTTTCAACGGTATGAGGGCAGAGGAAATGGAGAGGACCCTAAACTCGTATCTTTGGAATTGATGTCTTTGGTGTAGCCAGTTCTGTGAACTGATTATTGTTTCGTAAGCAAAGTCAACGCGTCCGTCGGGTAAATTATTGGCTTAACCAAAGAAAGAAACATTTTGCAGTGTCAAAGTCACGAAGTGGATATGTTTTAGGTCATTTTTAGGACATTTTACGGCATTTTTGAAGAATTGTTCGGGGGAACAAATGCACTCCTTTTAGGGCCCTTTTATGTAGTTTTTAGGTCATCAAAATCCTAGCCCTACTAATTAGTCTCATTACCCGTTGCACCCTTTCTAGCATTTGGGCACACCTCACACACGCACCGAATCCTTCTCCCATTCAATTGGCGTGGCTGGCGTACACCTGTCGTTGGAAATTCCTCCCGCCGGACATATCGCGTCTACTCTGCTCGGCATCTTGGTGGCAGCGTTAATTATTGGCGACCGGCCTCTGACCTTTCCGCGATAATTCGACGCGACAGCCCAACCTCCCCGGGCCAGCGGAATGGAAAACTTCAACGAAAACTAGGAGCGCTACATGAGCAGCCGTGTATTTGTGAACTTACCTTAGGCGAGCTGTAGGTGTACATTGTTTTGATGTAACGAAAAGTAAAAAGTGAGGGGAAAATAGCAAACTTTCCTGACTATTTTTGAAATTTATGAAAACTAAAAATCGGGAGCGGTATCTCAGTGTATCAACTGATGTCACTGCAGCGCCTCTGACCGGGTGGTCCCAGGTTTGAGTCCTGACGGTGACAGGATATTCGACACCAAAGTCGAATTCAGTCGCTGTCTGGAGGAGAATTCTTGCGTCCGGCTGCTCTGATCGGTAGTTTTCCGTGGTTTCTCCAATCCACACCAGGGGAATTTCGACAGTACCCCAACAAACAGGCCACGGACCGCGCGCGATATTTCCTTCCTCTTTCTTGTTCTATCCTACCCCGTACACACACACATTACATTTACAATGGAGAGCAATAATTTCACTATATCTCTGACATATTAATCTGTTTTTTTGTTATAAAATGAAAATAAATAAATTAACATTTTTATTTTTGAAGCATTGTCAATATGATATGTGTTTACGAAGAGGACAAATGTTTGCGTTGAAAATATTTCATGTTAATTAGTACATACAGTAAACCCTCATAATTGAGATTTCCTAGGGTCCGCAATAATCGGAGTTCGTGTTATAAAAATTCGTGTTATCCGATTAATATAAAAAACCGTATTACAGTAAATCCCTTGCGGGGACTCAAGTTTTATTCATGTTGCGAAATTCGTGTTAAGCGAGTTCGTGCAAATGAGGAGTTTAATGTATTTTCAAATTTCACTTAACAATAGATTTTGTACTATTAACTCACTAATACACAAATGAGCCTCGGAGGCCAGCACGTTCCTTAGTATTCTGTTTACAGGATCTAGCTAGCGTTTCCGATCTGGAGGGATTCGTTTATTAAGGTGAGATTCCTTCCTCTATGTTACCCATTAACTATTGTTATAGTACTCGTATATGTTGATATGTTACTCAGAAACTATTGAAAATACGGATTTGTAATTTTCACTGTATATTACAATATTTGTACTATTGTTGTTGTACTGATCTATATTGGAATGAATTGATTGGCAGTAAACGCGCGCACGCGCCCACGCTGCACACGCACACGCACACGCACACGCACACGCACACACACACATATATATATATATATATATATATATATATATATATATATATATATATATATATATATATTCGGATCTCCATTTTTTTCTAATGACACATTTTTTATAAAATTGAAACAAGTAATACTAACTTCGCAAAAGTAAATAAACAACTTTACCTTGTCAAGTAGAGTAATCTGTAAAGGAATCAATATAACAGGTTTAATAGTTTATGAGAATACGGGACATTTATACTGAAGAACTGTGTTTTGAGAAAACGCTCGTTAAGTTTTGGGTAGGAATTACCTATGTATTTGTTGCATAATTTTATTTAAAAACAACTAGCTTCATATTGTGAATTATTCTCTTAGTTAATGATTTTTAAAAGCTTTTTTTTTCTTCCTGACTTTATTTGGTCATTTTCTCAGCAGAGATCTCTGTTGGGGACGGAGGGGGCATAACTGTATCACTTCCAAAGTTTAGGTATTCATTACTAAACTATTTTCCGCATTACACACACTGTTAAATTCAACAATCTTCACGACTGAATATAATATTTTTGTCTTCAAGCTTTTAACAACACGTTTTTTAGTCATTGGAGACGAGCTTCATAAATTTATACTTAGAATGAAGTGGTTTGAAAAATGTTGAAGGATCAGGATACTTCTCAGAATTTAAGAATTTTTGGAACCATCGGAATTGCAAACATCAAATAGCTCACAATATTAGCAATGAAAAATTCGATTTCAATCGCTTTTTATGTAGAGAATTCATTATCCTTGCCATGCTCAGAATTAATTAGCAGTGATTATTGGACGCTAGGAAAGTTTTCAATTGGTAAAAATGTGTCGACTAATTCATGGAGCTAAAGCGTAGAATGTACTGAAATTTCTTCTTTGAAAATGTTGGAATGTACAGCGAAGAAAGTTATTTGATATTTTCAGTTGAGATAAAACAAAACATGAAATCTTTTCCACAAAATAGAACCATTATCCTCTGCAATGAAGAAACAAATACTATGGGTTTATCTTATTTTTCAGGAATTTGAAGCTTTTTGGAAAATCATTATTTCTTTTGAAATGCAAAAATTATGGAATATTTCTGCTCGAATATTTTACTCAGTCTCAAGTGTTATTCCTTCACCCAATGAATACAACAATGAACATTCACAGATTTCAATGTATTGTAAGTACAGAGCCTTGGAGCCCAATTTGTGTAAACTTTTTTGGTCGCTACTTGGTGAATCAACAGATTAACTGATAATATAGGTAAGTGGATAAATATTAACCAAACATCTTTTCTTTCACTTCTATTATCCACAAGAACAAACTTAGAATGAATAAAACTAAATTTTAAACTGAAATATTAAAAAAATATATAGACAGAATTTAATGTTACCAGATTCATCAACGCATTTTTCATTTTTATCACGCACTTTTAGTAAAGATACTTTTCAAGAGTTTAATTTATAAAGTCATTTACTAAGTTTCTCAGAGTAAGAGGGTCTGAAACAGCTAAAATATTTGTAAGGAATAGTACATTATGAAATGATGATGTAATGGTAGGTATTAATACACAAGTGTGATATTACGATACGAGCGAGTATCGTAAGCTTTACACGAGTGTATCCATACCCATGGTACGTTTTCTACGATTTTTATAAGTTAAAGTTTTACATTGAATCGTTTCGTGGCAGTTGACATGTATGATTCTGCCAAGACACCTAACCCTACTCTCACATGCTGCCGCAGGTGTTGACTGTAGTTATCAGTCCGGTTGCGAGGGAGTTCTGCGCTAGTGAAATTACGATTCAATTTATTTTAAATAATATTCCAAGAAAAATTACTAATAATAAAATAAATCATAACTGAAAAGCATAATATAATATTAAATACAATATTAATGTACACAATCGAACTAAACACTTATCAGAACGGTTCTCAATGAATGATTAATACTTGTTTTGTAAACTTCTCTGTGATTGGTCAAGTTGTTGCGTGAGTGGCAACACAAACACAACGTATGAATCTTTTAATTGCTTAGTGGCGTATGTTTCCAAAACATCCGAAAGGTATAGTACTTTTAATAATAAGCGATAAGTGAAAAATCAATAATAATTCACAAGAATAGCAGAGTTTCTATTGGCCAGTGCAGTAAAATTAGTCACAAAAAGCAACACTTGTTGGATGGGGAAACATCGTTAACAATGAAGCTACACCTTGAACTATCCTCAAGAGATTCAGGGAAGTCAATTCAATTCCATTTCAGGTGATTCGTTCCCTTTTATCCGCGCCGAGGGACGTCGTTGAAATGAAATATTCACCCGTCATTTCCGAGAGGCTTTGCAGCCGGTAAGCTGCGCAATAAATCAAGCGAAATACAAAAACCAGTCGCTCGAAATATCATGGCGAAACGTCGCATTACCGAGTCGGCGGAAGGAATCGACTCCGCGACCCGTTCGTATAATGCGCGCGCGTGGATTCGGTACTACGTGCGCGAATCGGCTGGGGGAATCAAACCGGAAATTTATAGAGCAAGAGGGGGAGGGGGACGAGGCAGGGAAGGGGTTAAAGAGAGCGGGGGGAAAGCGCGAAAAAAGCGCCCGCGGGCTGGCTGCCGCTACGACCCCCCTTGCACCCCCCCAGTCCCCCCTCGCACCGTATCGACAATGCGTGAAAAATGAGCGAGTTCAAAGAGGGATGTATTTGTTAAATGGAGACACTTCATCTCGCAGTTAGGAGCCAATTTACAAAACAAAATAGCGTGTGCGCGCGGCCAGCGGGTCGTTTGGCGCGCTGAGTGAGCCTAGGGGCGGGGGAGGCGGCGCAGATTGCGGCAGCGCCGGCGGGGGAGGGGCAGCGGGGGCGGGGGTGGTGGCAGGAGTGGCGGGGGGTGGCGGCGGGGGTGACGGAGGCGGAGGGGTGGCGGGTGCATAGGGATGGCGGGGCGGCGGGGGTGGCGGGGCGACGGAGGTGGCGGGTGCGTAGTGATGACGGTGCGGCGGGG
>BLKR01013275.1:0-12494 GCA_011170035.1 Teleogryllus occipitalis | reverse complement strand
GTAATTACATATTTTTCTTTCTACCTACCGTTCTGAAATTTGTAATCTTGGTGAATCGTCCCCGTCCTAAAACAATATTCAATTTTTTCGTTACATATTTTTACATATTTGGTACTATTTTATACATTTTGTTATTTTCACGAAATATTTTTTGTATTTCTTATCTTCAATTTTATTACATATTTTTCTTAGATTTATTATTAATCGTTAACAAAGTGTCGTATTTGGTGGCAGAATATCTTAACTTTACATGCATTAAGCTTACATTGACTAACAATAAGTTACGAAAAAGTAGTTAATTAAACACACTTTTTAAGAAAAGAAATCTTTTTTTTAAAAAAGCAGCATTTTTTTCGTACATTATTTCTCACGCGTCTTCTTCTGGTAGCCCATGTGAAGACGCGTGATGTTCTCACAGTCCCGCGGGTCTGCTGCAGTTATCTTAGCGGCGGGAAGTGTGCGTAAGCGACTGAGATCATTTTCACCTTTAGGAGTGAAAAGTATCACTAACGTCGCGGACCGTGACTTTTAACCTTAATTTTGGAGAAACATTGGCGATCGCGAAGTGTAACATTGAATGAGAGTGTTTCACGTTGCAGTGATGGTTGCTGGTCGTGGATATCGCTAGTTTGTACGAGTCTAGTTGGTCTACTAAACTGCAGTCCTGAATAGCAATAGTTAACGCTTTTACTATTGATGGGAAAGTTATATGGTGCAAAGTGTGCATCAACTTATGATCTCCAAATGATTTTTAAGACGTTTGTATTATTTTTAAATTAAAATTTATTTAGGAAATTTTTTTAAATGTAATTTCGTATTATGTAAATGTTTTTATAATAAGTGAATTTTAATATTACATATTTTGTCCGATTTTACATATTTATTACATGTACTAACTGTTTTAATTACATATTTATGTATATATTTTGACGTTTCTTACTACATATTTTTCCGGTCTCTATTGATTAATGACAAAAATAACGCATCCATATTATCCACTCACAAACCAGCCGTACATTGAATGAAGTGAAGTAGTATAAAACTTCTAAGTTCCCATTCAACGAGTCAAGGCATTTTAGAAATATTGTAGAGTATAATATACTCTGTGTTATATTTACTAATAAAATATTGTAAAGTAATTACAATCTTCTGGTCATAATTACCAATATGAATTAGTTAATACCTTTACAAAAATGAAAGTCAGTATTTTTTTCGTAAATGTCGGAGAAACGTCAATTGACTTTTTGACAAGAATAAGCAAAAAAATATTTGCCCAATTTTATTATTTTTTTGAATGGGAAAATTGATTTTGCCTAAGTACATCATATAATTTTCGTCTAGATCTGTTACTTGGACCGTACGACCCCACATAATTAATTTCCAAGAATCTTCAATGCTGTTGATGTCGCACATGAAAATCGATCCGAACTCTCCGTCGTTCCTATTTCGCAGCAAGTGTTCCGAGAAAGGAATGCGAGAGTATTTCTCCAAACCTCTTTATCCTTCCATCCTCTTCAAAAGAGTTCCCAGATTGGGACATTTCGATGGGGAATTTTTTTGTTGTGGGGAAAGAGTGCGGAACATTATTGGCGGGGATTGTTTGGGGATTTTGGGGGGAAATTATTTGCACTGAGTTGAGATAGAAATAGTATTCTCTTAATTATTATGAATGAAAAAGAATCACTAATTCTTATTATTTCTCATTTTTATGTATCAAAAAGAACAATAAGCAATAGGTATGGAGAAATAAAAAACATGAGAAAAACGAAGATAGCATTGAACTTTGAGCAGCTCAAAGGACGATAATTGATTGCTATGAATTTAATGACAGCTCAGTTGTTGGTCCATAATTTGGAGTTTTTTTTTTCGTTTCAAAGATGTGGAGAGATTATTTGGGGAAATTTCATAGTAGTGGTGGGGAAAGAGCGTGTAACACATATGGCAACCCTGCTATTCATTTAGTCTCTGCCTCTCTTCGTCCTTCCCGTTTGTCCCCACTTGGGCTGGGGCTTGGAAACACTCATGTGTTTCAACTACTTGCGAAGTGCAGAGATGGTGCATGAGCTCCTGGAAATGAACCCGAGGTTCGCTCTCTCCGCCGCGGCCTGACAAGTGGGCTCTATTCACAGCTTTGCCCGAATCACGTTGCCATGGCAACGCCTTTCGCCAATGGCCCTCAAGGGGACACGAAAAGGGAACACGTTCAGAGCCCGAGAAAGTGGCTACATAGCCAAATTGAATTCAGCCGCTGACTATGCTGTGATTTTTATATTTCTGCGTTTGACATTTGATCAGCTGTTACGATGCCGTCCAATCGGGACCTTATACGTTACTACAGTGTCGTCATTATGGTGGCGTTTAGTCTTCCGATTGGATGACATCGTAACAGCTGATTTACTTCAAACGCAGCTCTGTGAAAACCACAGTATAGAGGAAAATTATTGCGGATGACTGGTTCGATCGGTAGTTTTCCGTGGTTTCTCCTTTCCATACCAGGCAAATGCTGGAGCAGTACCCTAACAAACGGGACACGGACCGCGCGATCTTTGCATCCTCTTCGTTCTCCTATCCTCACTCCTTACACACATTTACACTTGCTTGCACTACATTACCACACATGTCGAAGACCATCAGGAGCTTTGAGCTTGTTCTCACTGCGGCGAAGTCTGATTGACTCGAGATGCCAGGACGGGCGTACAAGACTGCCAGATTTTCCGTTCCAGGAGGAGGAATAATGCAACCTTCAAGGGGATAACATGCACCACATTTATATGAATAATGACTACATCAGTTGGATCACCCGGAACCGGAAAATAATAAATGAATCGTTTTTTTCTGGCGAAGATATGCCGCGTTGTTACTGCATACCCGGAACAACACGTCCGCCTACGCAACCACGGTGTCGCGTGAAGCTTCGCGCGACTGACATGACAGAGCGTAAGCGAGCAGCACAGTTGAGGAGCAAACATTCTTTTGAATATGACACGTCCACTTAACATTTTTGTAATAAAAATGAAAAATATACAACAAATTTTACAGTTTTCAACACCGCCTTTAACTCATGGAATATAGTACTATGGTAAGATATCTCAGTTTTTTTCTGAAAATAAACTTCTTGGTAAAAATAACAGAACAAATTAATTTTTGCCAAATGGACACGCCACCTTTTTAATGTTTGCTCCTCAGTTATGCAGTAGCAGGCCGTGAATCTTCAAAGCTCGTCCACCGGCCGGCGCCCGACAAAATATCGTCTCCAATATTATTTCAGTAGTATACGTTTATTTTTGTGGATTGCATACGCAACCGATATTTATAAATTACGTCTCAAAATAAAGAGAATTCCACGGAGACGTGACAAATTTTCCTTTGACTTTCAAACAATGAAGGTTTTGTTTATAAAATCACCTATAAATATTCATGTCAAATGCAACCCGCATCACTCGGGCAGATGTATCGTTAAATAACTCCTAAACGAAACTTTTAGAGCCTTAAAAATTAACATATTGAGGCCTGCGGCCTCAAAGAAACATTTCTCACACCGTAATCTACAGGATGAGGTATTCTTGGACATTCTATTAAATTTTTCCCGCTTCGGTGCTTATCGCTACCACCAATACCACATATACCTGGAGAATATATTCCTCCGTGAAGTATATTTTAGCCCTTGGTGCAGGTAGCCATTTTTTCTATCTTATATTATTTACGCTTTCTGTGCGCACAGTGTTTTGCGCAGATTGATGAGATTTATCTGCATAATTATTAATTCAAGATTCACTCTCGCAACAACAATTGGAAGTATTATTAATGGTTGCTTGATACCGATGAATATTGTTTCTTATGCGTGTAGTGCAACCATTTATTTAACAATTTGCCGTGGTCTTGTAGACGCACTTGTAGTGCTGCGTACCTAATTGTGGAGGCAATTACGATGGAAGCGGACCACATATTCCCATGTTTCAGTTTCACGATACACTTAATTAGGAAAAATTAGGGTGGGGTTTAACATGCGAGAGTTCTCGCACGGGTACGCTAATTTGAATATATTTCAGCAATAACATGCTATGCCACATTTACGATGAAATGGAGATATTTATGTATTTCTGTGCCTCATAGATGTCTCTAGATGTTGCGGATATTTCATCTTGTGAATGGTGATAAATTGAAAAAAAATTAATTTTGTATGCATAGATTTATCTTGCTTATTTATAGAAATAATTAAGCTATCACTATTTTATTTTGTTTTACGTCAAAAACAGTTAAAATCTTTGTGTAACGCGCTGCGAGAAGTGTATTTTGTGCCGTTTTCTTAATTTTGGGATTGGGGCTTAAACAATGCACAGGTTGAATTCTGAATACAGAAAGAAATAAGCGGTTTTGGCCAGAATTATTAACAAAATATTCGATCAGATGTAATAAAATCTATTTTCAAAGGTAAATCAGCTATAGATTTAAGTTCTTATCTTTCATCATATCTTTGGTAATAGAATATACTTCTGCCTCGACAACGTGGAGAACGATAATCTGAATAACTATATTTCCCATTGAACTCTAGAAGGCGTGTACAGATAATGAATTTATATTAACTTATATTAATATAACATTTATATTAATGTTAAGAAGAAAAACAAGAGACCATCTCAGCAGTTGATCAAGGGATCGGGGAAACTTCACGAAAAACGTGATCGAGATGGGGGTCACTGACCCTATCCTTTTTTTATCAAAACTTCGTATATTGGCATAGCGTGTTATTACCCCGCGGTGTTCATTTCTTCTGTAGACAGCACCCGCAAACTCAGAGAATATGTCACATTTTCCGTGGAAGTTGAAAGCGTGTGTTAAATGGCGGATACTGTAACCCCTCTTTCGTGTTTACAAGCTAGAATATTTTCAACTTAACTTCTTGTCACTGTAGAGCGCTGTACCTATGATAAGAGTACTCGTACTGACCACTAGAAGGCGCAGATATTTGCTACCGCTTCAGAGATTATTCGCTTCAACGCACCGACCAATCACAAATTTCTTCGACAAGCTCGCAAATTACGATGAAGAAAGGAATTTCCCTCCATTTTGCCTGTGATCTTCGAGGAGAAAGGTTGTACTGGAAGATTGAAGACTGCGGAGGAATAACGAATAACGTCTTCTAGAAAGCTCATTAGAGAGGACTTATTTTCGTTCTGGGAAACGAAATATTTATTTTATTTAATAGGTAATTATTACAGACAAATTAGAAAACTTGATGCAATGTGGCTAGGCCGAAGGCCTTTAAGCCATTACAATACCTACATTCTACCGCGTTCTAACCTTTCGAATTCTGGTATTCACCCCAAATGGTCTCTCCTTCGCATCAAAGCCGCGGAAAAGAGACCATAAGGTACGGCTGAGGAAAAAACCCCTGAAGGGGGAAAAACCTGCCGTCAGAAGCCGAGTACATGCTAATCTATCCGGTTTTTAAACCATTTATTTATTTGGCGCGGGCGTCAGGAATTCTCCTTCCAGTATTTGGCCTCCTCCGCACCTGAAAACAAACAGCATCACAGAAAATCGTCCGCACCAACGCCTCTGCCCTAACATTTCCGATTCCTACTTCCCTTCGCCTCCTAATGTGTTTTAATTTAACCGTTTCCTTTTATTTTATTTTAATTTAATTTTAATTTATTTAACTTATTTTAATTAATTTAATTTTAATTTATTTAACTTATTTTAAGTTAATTTATTTATTTTTATTGACTTATTTATCTACTTATACTTAGAAACGAAATCTACGACGCAACTACACGCAACTTCCTTCGTTTGTATGTTATTCGTTTTTTGTGCATAAGGGTAAATGTGTATGTTCATTCTTTTCAGATAGTGTCCTTTCTTTGTTACTGTGCTTTGAGTACAATCATTTATAAGTGTTTATGTCTCAATTGATAATGTGTGATGTAATCCAATTGAACGATTACTGCCATTCTTTTCAATTTTTTATAATTATAAGAAAGAATAACCTCTCCTTTTGAATTTTTCGAAAGTACCTGATCTTTCTTTTCATTGGTATCGAAAGAAGACCCCATACCCTGCATTACAGTGGGAACAGAATTTCATCTGTAATAAAACTAGTGACATCCATTGTTAATACGGATGCCACTCATCGTGCAAATCTAATCTTCGGCTCGAGTCATTCGTCCAAAAACCTTGCATCAAAGAGGGAGTAAGGAAGGGGACAATACATCATTTCAACTACGACAGCTTTACTGTATCACGGATAGACCTGAATCCTAAAATTTATGGAACTGCGTTAGCGAACCGTAAATGCAAGAAATGGCAAAAGTAAGCCTCGAAATAAATAAAAAAATTCAATCTAGACGTTTTGTAGTAGAGAAATATTACCATACAGCAGCATGCTCGTGAACTGTCGGTTCATAGATGCAATAAAACAAATGTCACTGAAATATTACCTTCCATTGCCGTGAGCAAAATATGGGCGCGGCTCAGTGAACAAATTGCGAGTGTGAACCGAGTATCGAAATCGGGACGCAACACGTACCGGATTCATGTTTCCAGGAATGCCAACTGCTATGATTATTGGTCCCATGAGTGTAGTGAGGGTTTATCCCGGGAGGTGGCGGGGATCCTCTCTCGATGGATGGTGAGATCCGGCAGCAATCAACACGTTGACTTCCGGAATATCTCTTCTACTGGTGCCTGCGCCAACCTAGCATCGCCCGAACCAGGAGAAGCCCTAAGCTCGTGACTAGTCCCCCGATATGTATGTGAGCGCTTGTAAGTGTATGCGTGTGTACGCGGAGTGAAGGATACAAGGGCACCGGGAGCGGTAGCTCAGTGCATCAACTGATGTCTCTGCAGCGCCTCTGACCGGGCGGTCCTAGGTTCGAGTCCTCACGGCGGCAGGATTTTCGGCACTAGCTTTTCAGCTAGGTCGAATTCAGTCGCTGTCTGGAGGAGAATTCTAGTGGCCGGCTGCTCTGATCGGTAGTTTTCCGTGGTTTCTCCGATCAACACCTGGCGAATGCCGGAGCAGTACCTTACCAAACGGGCCACGGACCGCGCGCGATCTGTCCTTCCCATTCCTTGTCCTATCCTCTCCCATTACACACACACACTTACACTAACATGCACTACACTACCACATATCCCGGGAGACCTGTCGGGAGCTGAGAGCTTGTCCCGGCTGGGGCGGTGCCCCGCTGGTGGGAGGGTCCTGGTTAGGGGGAAACCCCACTAGCCGACGGTAGGTTGGTGCCGGATCTCGCCATCCAGCGGAGGAAGATCACCGCCATCTCCCAAAAAAAACATGCACTACACTAACGGGACTAATGACCAGTGCAGTTGACGCGCCCGGAAACATGAATAAATCAATCAATCGATACAAGGGCGAAGGAGGGATACATTTAGAAATCTGCTTCGATATTCTCGTGGAATTCGTCGGATAAACAGAGAAAACAACCGATTAAAGCAACCTTTAGAGAGTGGCTAAATTAGCTCTAGCTGTTCTGTAAGTATTGAAAGTCCTCGAACGTGGCGACTCGAGCTCTCTGGCCTTCCGGTCAGTGTTACGGAAGAGACAGATCTACTAATACCTAAATGGACGATTAGGGAAATGGAGAAATACCACAATGGACGATTAGGGAATCTGTATACCTACAAACTGTGACTGATGATTACTTCATCACAGTATACCGCGAATTCTGCAGGATTGTTTGCAGAATTGGGTAGAAAGTGTGTCGAAAATGTGACGGGCTCAAGGAGCAGTCATCCATCACCTTATAAAGAGTACGTGAGAAGTGACGGGAAAGTATAGTGCACATACAGCTATGCCGGTGGAGTAGAGCCATCTGGGAGAAAAGAATCGTTGGGACATATTTCTGTAGCAGTCGGAAACTTATAAAAAGTCGGCATTGCATATTTCCCTTTTATCGGTCAGAAAATACATGGAAAATATAACGGTGTGTCACAAGGAATTGAATCAATTCAATCATATTTTACAACTTCTTTTAACTGTTAGAAGTAAAACGTCTACAAATTTCGAAAAAATGCACCAAATCCCAGCAAACTGTAGTGTAATATAACCACAAACTTGTTCCTCATTGCGATGCTTTCACAATTAGTCGCATCCAATAGTGGGAAAGCAATATCATCTGATGTTCTTCGTAGCATTTGCTAGAACAAACGACGTTTCTCCAGGAAATAACCACAATTCTGCTCCGGTGCAGTAACGAAAGGCGAAACAATACCTATAGTCCGCTCTGTAATTCCGCTCCTGACAAAGGCGGGCTGTGTTGCGGCTTCGGAAACGAGGACGCATGCGAGTCTGAAACTAGGACGCAGAGCTAATGTTACCGAAAGGCAGCTGAACTTCCGACCCTTGTACTCCAACAGAGGTGTTGCTTGTGATCCTTTTCTGCAGAACTGTGAACAACGGGTGAAACGCAAACGTGTGCTTTTCGTGGAAGGCCGTCCACGCCACGGTGGTTGTGAAGTTGGGATGATGCTGTCTTGATACTGCATCGAACTGCTGTTTCATCGTACATGTCGCATTGAATTGAATTGGCCTTATTTTGCCTCTTCCGTCTGACCACGCAAATTTCGTTACGTTCCTTTCACCAACCAAGGGAGAAAGAAGGTATTACTTGGGCGACGAAACAGGCGATTTGAATTTAGCTCAGGCGTCATTTAGGCTTGAGGATCTTTTACATGCAGTAAATCTACTAACATGTGACAGCCGGCTTTACTTCCCCTCCGAAGGAAGGCGTACGAAGGATTTTTTCGCCCTTAAAAATCCACGGCTTCGATCGGGTTCGAACCCGCAAACTTGGGTATAACAGTCCGGTACGCTAACCGTTACACCAAACGCATTGACTTTCGGTTATTCTGATTTTCGAGGAGTTCATTGAGGAATACCTTAGTTTATTGGGTAATTACTCGTATATGATGGTAATATTAAATGTCGTAGCCGGTTGTCACTAGAACCACCAGGAACTTGAGGTTTAGAAAATAATGCATATAGCATGAATATTTGCAGCTTCTGGTGAAACTTTGTAAGGCAAAAGTAAAACAATGTACCGTTACGTACTCTGAATCTGCATGCATTCATTCATTTGATGTTATGTAAAATCAATTATTAATTTTGCATTCTCGTATAAGTAGCATCGTGCAATAGATACAGGTAAAGTCATTTTAGATAAAAAAAATCATCACTGTCTTCTCTTCAATTACATGAACAAATGTATGTAATTTTGCTGAGAATACGCTTCTTTTCAGTACAGAAATTTCTTGACGTTTTCTCTTCTTCTATAACATCCAAAAAATTGTGCTCGAAGTGTGTCAAAATTCTGATATTTCTAAATATTACTTAAAAAAATAGTTTATAACAGGCAAAACGCCAAATTGTTAATTGTCGGAATTGGAGAATAAATTGCGACACCTATATTGCACACTGCCTGTAATCGATTCGAACCTCGCCAAACGACAGTGAGAACTCCAGTGCACTCGCTGATTGCAAATATCGCAAAAGATTCTACAACAGCTTTCCGACTGGGAAAAGAGCACGATGTGCCGTTGACATACAGATGAAAGACAAAAATTTCAAAGACACTTTCCAAGGGGATATAGTATGTCAGCAAAGGAAGGAGTAATTATTTATTGCAATTATTATGAAAAATACCTATAAAATTGAAAAAGTAAGTGTTGTGATTTCAAGGAAATAAAAAATTTGGAGATCGTTAATCATGAAACAGTGTTTTATGTATTGCGTTTGTTGATCATTAAAAACAACTTTCAATTGTCAATTTCGTGATTTACACTCACTAAATTATATTTTAATGCTTTGTGAATCAAACTTACATTTTTATAAAACAAACTGTGATCCAAAATATTACTTTCTTCCATCGAATTCTGAACGTGAATCTCCACACAAATTATGTAACAAAATATTAAATATTTGATTTAAAATATAGATTTCAAATTTTATTACATCCGAGTCGCAATATACCTAATTTACTCGTAAGTTTGGATACGTACGCGTTATTTTTTATATTGGGAAAGTTTGTGGCAGGGAGGACTAATTTCTCTGAAAATTCAGTAAGACGGGTTTTAGAACTGCAAGCGACATTGTGAAAAATGTATCTATCAAATAGAATAGGTAATGAGGATTTATAGGTATTTGACTACGAGATGACACCATTTCTGAAAGTCGTATAACCCAAATTAGCGTCTGTTGTCTGATTTTTACTCTTCTTCTACTTCTTATTTCAGCTCCTGGGAATCTTTGCAAAAATAGTTGTACTAATTATTTTGTCATATTTCGTTCACTAAATGTTTCCACAGACATATGCTAATTTCTAAATTAATCGAAATAATCGTAAAGCTATATAATCAAATTTAATTAACATTTACTAGTATCACTTGATTTGAAATTCACAACTTGAAATAGAATTTGCGGAGAACTTTAAATGGCATTTTTATTTCTAAAGTGAAAAGAGATGTGTACAAGCAAAATACATGGACGAATATATTCTCACGTTTACACTAGCACGCATACTCATGCACTCATACACTCGTACATGTACGTTCATGCACGTACACACGTAGGTAAAAAGTATAACACTCACGAATTCTAGACAATCACATTAACTCCCGAACACACATACTCGCGGTCGAAACATGCACATACGCGCGAGCGTACATTATATACGAATACGCACACATACATGCTATCGCACACACGTTTGCGAACGCGCACACTTGCAAACACACAACGCGTGAACATGCACATACGTAGCACACAAGCATCTGCGCGCATGTGTGCGAACACACACGCAAACGTACACACCTGCTTTAAGGGCGCTTGCATCTTAATAAACTGAGCCAATTTCAGGACTTTTCTACTCGACTGCAGCTTATAAACATTCTTGACAAGAGTTCATATAAAATTCAGACAGAATTTTAATCATGCTACTCAAACTTTCACAAAATCCATCAGCGAGGAAATTATTAATTAAACCGTATTAATAAGAATTTTAATTTCGGCTTCTATGGATATTTATCAAGAGCGATATGATTGCCGAAGCCACAGCTAAACAGGACGAGCTCTAAGTCTAGAGGGGGACATCAATGAAAAGGTCACCCACACCTCTTTTTTCCTTTACTGATCGTTGCCTTAAGATTAAACCCTCCCATCCTTTACGTGACAAGCTGTCTCGCGGGGAGTAAAAAAAAAGAAAACACACGAAGCGTATGAAATATATGGGTGTTTATATGGACTGTAAGTGGAGAAAGAAGAGTTATTAGATTTCGGTTTGGTGAGTTTGGATATTGAGATTTTTTTTTATTTATCGTAATGAATATTTTTGGAGCCATTGGTCATAGTTCGAGGCCATATATTCAACTCAGGCTCTTTATAATCTCTCCACACGTCGCGGGTTAATTGGACCTTCTTCGAAGGCCAACTCCTGTGATCAATGGTTTGTGGGATTCCCTGATCACTTCTATGACAATGCCGAACAGGACTTTAAAATATCAGAAATGTACCGGAGTCAATTCTTCTTTCTTTATCCAGCTCTCATTTACATCCTTAGAGCGGAGAAATATATCATTTAACCACTCGCGTACGGCCCCTCCCATTGATTCAGAAAATTTTTGGGAAGTTTCAGAAATCCAGAAAGTAACGAGAGGCTACGTGACTACTGAGACTCGAAATACGTTATGGTGGGAAAATCTGTAACAAATAAGGAGACTAATGTACGTGTAGGACGTAAAAAAATGTTACGATGTTTACAAAATACTTGATTTGATTAATTGACGGTTTGAGAATTAAATATTTTCTTCGTTGAAATGTCAAAAATTATATTTTATAATGTGACTACTGTTAATATACACGTGTGCAATTCTCTCCCGTTTTTATTCCTGTATGGACAATTAATCTACTCTCTTCTTCCTAAAACAAACATTTCTTCCTTATTCGTCATTTCATCCAACTTCTCTTATGTTTTGGACTTTTTGACGGTACTTTACCTAATTTACCATTCTTGCAACATTCGTATTACCTCTTTCACTCTTCGAACGTGGAAAGTACTCAGCCTTACAACATCTGCATTAGGACATGCTTCAGTGTAGTGACATCTACAAAGAAAAGGCCTTTTCTAGCTATTCCATCATCGCAAATAACTCTGCGTTTATTTTTATTCTTCCGTTGATTGATTGATTGATTTTTTCGTGTTTCCGGGCGCGTCAACTACTTCGGTCATTAGTCCGGTTAGTGTAGTACATGTAATTTTTTCTCGGGAGATGGTAATCATCCCCCGCTGGATGGCGAGATCCGGCGCCGACCTACCGTCGGCTAGTGGGGTTTCCCCTAACTAGGACTCTCCCACCAACGGGGCACCGCCCCAGTCGGGACAAGCTCTCAGCTCCCGACCGGTCTCCCGGAATATGTGGTAGTGTAGTGCATGTTAGTGTGTGTGTGTGTGTGTGTGTGTGAAAGGGGAGAGGATAGG
>BLKR01013274.1:0-12497 GCA_011170035.1 Teleogryllus occipitalis | reverse complement strand
AGTGCTCTTATGAAATTAAAAATAGGAAATCAGGTTGTTTCACACGTGTTTCTAGTCGTTAAAATTTCATTAAATATTACCGTGTGGATATTTTATCGTTGCGGGCGCTTCGCCCGGGTAGGCGAGTGCTCGTTTGCCCAACGATGCGCGGAATCCACTTCGCGCTGACATACGGGGACTGTCGCCGCACTGAAACAATTCAGTGTAAAAGTTTAACTTACAAAAGTTACCATAAGTCGTAGAAAAAGTACCGTATGAAACTCGATGTCATGGGTATTAATACACTCGTGGCAAGTTTACGAAACATTCTCGTTCCTCGCTCGTATAGTAATATCACACTCGTGTATTAATATCCATCATTGCATCATCTTTTATAATGTACTATTTTTTGTCGCAGTATTAAAATACGTCCTTTATACTACGTAAGTAGAAAGCGGCCGACCTGGATGGCCGAGGTGGCTAAGAGCGAGCGCTTCGGTCCGAAGGGTCGCGGGTTCGAGTCCCGCCTTGGGCATGGCTGTCTGTCCCTTGGCTTTGTGTGTGTGTTGTCGCGGAGGGCCTCGCGTTCTGCTAACCCCAGATCAGAGGAGCCCGCAAGTGTTTGTCTAGTGTATGGTCGAATATGCGTCCCTTCGGGACGTAGAGGGCAACCGGCTGTCGGCTGGATAGAAGCCCTAGGAAAAAAAAAGTAGAAAGCGAAAAATTGAAACTGTGTTCTTGGTTTTGAGGTTGCCCCGTGTGCACCCTGTCGGAAGAGGCATTCGCGCCTTACACTGCCCCATGGCAGCGCCCACCGCCCTTCACCGCAGCTCACGGCCTCCACTGCGCCTGCTGCCAGCGCCGCGTCGCGCCCGTTGCACCCCGGCATCTGGCCGCCCAGGGCAATTACAGCGAGTCGCTTGATGTAGCGCCGTTAATTGAGTTTACGCCCTTGCGGTCGCCGCGGCCGCTCCGTGGAGCGCTGCCCGGTGCAAGAATGTCGATGTGCCTCCACCGCCTCCCGCCGCCGCCCCTGCCGCCCTCTCGCCCACATCTTCCACCCCCGCAGCTATCACTTCTGCTGTTCCCCGTCACCTCTCCCCACGCCACCGCCATCTCACCCGCCGCCGCTGCCACCATCCTCCTCACCCCCTCCGCCGCCGTCGCCACTGTCGTCGCCTCGCCACGGGTCACTTCCGTTGTTGCCCCCGATGGTGAAATACTGTGCGAACCACCAAAGGGTGCTTTTCGTTCAATTTCTGCAAGCAAGCTATCTAATGATGTGAAAATCTATCTTAATCATTAGCTACTTTGAAACAAAGAGATTATTTTCGTATGGTTCGAGTTTTCGTATCTACTGGTTACAAAAATCACAAAATTATCATAATAAAAATATGATACAACTTAATATAAAAACGTCATTGAAAGTATTGGCAATAATTTCTCATACGAAGTGTAGAAAAAGAATAGAAAAAAGTGCTCTTATGAAATTGAAAATAGGAAATCAGGTTGTTTCACACGTGTTTCTAGTCGTGTCCATTTGAAAACGCACTTATATATCCCCTTTTAACATTATTGCAATCTTTGTTATATTCTCTGTTTTGGCAATTCAAACTTCTTCAATAAACGCTTCACATCTTGATACTTATTGTAACAGGTAATGCATTTTCCCAGAATAGGCTTGCTCTTCTTGAAGGTTTAGAGTTCCATTCTTCGTCGCAGTGTATTTCCTGACAATTATTTCGACTAACTTCTTCTCGTGCTTGAAAATGAAACAAAGATCGTAGCAAGCTCTTCACTGCTTTCTCCTCGTGGCGTTATCACGATCTGCTGACATCGTCACCATGCCATCTGTGACACAACCTCATGCTCCCCCTCCAAAAAATTAAAAGAATGATGTTATAGAATCCTTTCAAAATGAAAAAGTATCGCTCGTAAATATTTAATCATCGGAATAGGGATTTATTATTTTTGTCATGACCTTTGATACTTACGAACATGATGTGGTCATTAATTATTTATTTAATTATTTTAATCACAAAAATGAATACTTTGTGAAACAATTACTTCTCCTACTTATAACGTCGAGTCATTACATCTAGAGAGTTCTCGTGTTTATTTGAATATTTAGAGTTGGGTTGTAATTGAAAGAAGGGAAAATTAATTATGTAACATATTTTATATTTGAAAATTGTTTTTCTTGGATGATGATAATCGATTCAATAACTTGTTCGTATGTAAAATTCAATGAAATATTTTTTTCATTGTATTCATTGATTAAATTAGATAAGTTACTTGCTATCACAATTCCATTTCTAGCTTTCAGAATCTCTACAGTCATTACTCGCCTACACCTTTGTCCCAAAAACTGTCTTAGTCTCACAATACACACACTATTACCACATCAGCACCACAGCTACAACTGAGACAACTTCCACTGCTTGTACCGACGCGCCTGCCACCAAACACTAATACTATACCTTCCACATCTCTCTCAGTCGATGCCCCCACTACAACTGCTGGTATCGCCTTTACCCTCGGTTCGGGTCCCATGCTATGTTACCTTCACCGCTTATGACCCCACCTCACACACACCAGTCCTCTCACACCCACCATTCCTCTCGCGTTCTGCTACTTCTCGCGATCCTCGCTTGCCCTCGCAATCCGCTTCCTCTCGCTATCCACATGATCTCACGATCCGCTTCCTCTCGCGATCTGCTTCCTATCACGATCCGCTTCCTCTCGCGATCTGCTGCTTCTCGCGATCCATTTGCCCTCGCGATCCACTTGCCCTCGCGGACTGGTTGCTCTCAAGATCCGCTTGCTCTCATAATCCGCTTCCTCTCGCTATCCACATGATCTCACGATCCGCTTCCTCTCGCGATCTGCTGCTTCTCGCGATCCATTTGCCCTCGCGATCCACTTGCCCTAGCGGACTGGTTGCTCTCAAGGTACGCTTGCTCTCATAATACGCTTCCTCTCGCCATCCACATGATCTCACGATCCGCTTCCTCTCGCGATCTGCTGCTTCTCGCGATCCATTTGCCCTCGCGATCCACTTGCCCTCCCGGACTGGTTGCTCTCAAGGTCCGCTTGCTCTCGCGATCCGTTTCCCCCTGCTTCTTGCTTGCGATCCCGTCCCATTTCCGACCTCGTCCGCCGCCACATTCGTCACTAGCGCCAACGCTTCCCCCGCTGGCGCCCTCCCCCGGCGCGGCGTCTCCGGGCTCCCCGTGGCGAGCGACAGCGCCGAGTTCGCCAACTCTGCGGAAGCGTGCGGTAACCACCGTATTAAGCGAGGCGGCCCGTGGCGCTGCCTTCCTCCCTCCCCCGCGGCCCCTGACTCGCTCTCGCCGCAACCTCCGCCGCCGCCGCTGGCTGCAACCGCTCGAGCATCAGCATCCGCCCCCGCCCCCGCCCCCGCCCCCGCCCCCTCCGGCCGCAGCCTCAGACGCCGCTAGTCATTGCTCCCTGTCGCCCTGGCAGAGCGGCTCTTATTTTCCCCGACCGCGCCGACAACTCTACCTGTCCTGTGGGCACGAAATATTAAACGCTGTCCCTGGCCAAGACCAGACCCATTATTAATATTACTGTATTGCGCAATTTATGAAAACTGGCTGGGGGCAGGAAAAATGCTGCTGAACAAAACCACCAAAATGGTTTCCCAAAAGGTAGTAGCACGCACACTACTCAAGATCAACAAATAAAATGCTGTCGTATGACAATCAAATAAATTAAAAAAGGTATTTTAAGGAAAGCAGTCTTCATTAATACTGCTGTAGTATTCTACAGGCAGATACCCGACACAACAGCTCTTTACATACCAATAATTAAAAACTAGATTTTTATAACGCAACATGTGAATAGCAAATATAGAATGTCTGACCTTGTCACGTGACGTCAGCTGTGTCGAAAGCTGTAACGGACTGAGAATTCAGTCAGGAAGCGCAGTATAAGAATAGGCGGAATTGTTGTAGTAGCAGGATCCAGGGTTAGATGAAATATATTTTCAGTCGCTTTAATTTGCACCAACAAGATTCAACAACGTTAACGAAAACAAAATTAACAAAATAAGAATGTATGTAGGACGGCGGTCTTGCCGTACGGTGTCCCTGGTTGGTGTAGGGGCGCCGATCGCGCAGGTCGATGGCCGGCAGTGGCAGGCAACCTGGCCACTATCGTCCGGTGCGGCGATAACTTGCCCACCGGTGGCAGCGAAGTGGCTTGCTGTGGGACAGGCCACGGAAGGTCTCTGCGGCGCCTACGGTGCCCACACCCAGGGCCTGGAGGCCAGAATCCCGTCCTCGTTCGCTCGTTTCAGCTGCTGTCTGGAGGAGAATTCTAGCGGCCGGCTGCTCTGATCGGTAGTTTTCCGTGGTTTCTCCGATCAACACCAGGCGAATGCCGGAGCAGTACCCTACCAAACGGGCCACGGACCGCGCGCGATCTTTCCTTCCTCTCCATTGTCCTATCCTCTCCCCTTACATACACACACTTACACTAACATGCACTACACTACCACATATTCCGGGAGACCGGTCGGGAGCTTAGAGCTTGTTCCGATTGGGGCGGTGCCCCGCTGGTGGGAGAGTCCTGGTTAGGGGGAAACCCCACTAGCCGACGGTAGGTCGGCGCCGGATCTCGCCATCTAGTGGGGGAAAATCACCGCCATCTCCCGGGAAAAAAACATGCACTACACTAAGGGGACTAATGACCGAAGTAGTTGACGCGCCCGGAAACACGAAAAAATCAATCAATCAATCGTTCGCTCGTCCACTCGGTTGACGGTTACGCCCCGGACTGCGGCACGTCGCTAGCATCATGTGGGTCGTGTCGAATAGAAGGCGCTTCGCAGCTAGACTCGGGATTTTACCCCCCCCCCGCCCGACGAAGGGGAAGGGGAGAAGCTGCGCCCTCCACTAGCGCAAAGGCGGTGCCTAACCCCAAGCCCGCTTCTGGTTGGGGTTTACCACAGAAATAACACAATCAAACAGTTAATCAAACAATGTTTCCGTCAAAACGAAACTATTTAATTGTTTTTAGATTTTCACAGATTCCTGAAAGAAAACCATAGACATTTGTCACTTGGTTGGAGGTTCTCTTTGAAAGTCTGTGCAAATTGAAAATTAGTAATTTATAAATGTACATCGTTGTATGATTTGAATAAAACTATTTTTATACCTCAATGCATAACAGCGAATCTCAGGATAATCTGCTGACTGACATTTCATGGATGTTTAACAGTGTATAGCTTAAATAATAGTTTTGTTGAAATCGATACTAACAATGAATACACCTATTAATTTACATCAAATATTAATTTCTCCATGTCGCACTTTTCCTGTCTCTAGAGACTAATAACAGTTTCGTACAGGTTCCTGCTTCTTTCATCCCATTCCCCGATTTTTAACCTCGAAGCGTTGCCTAACCTTATCAGGACTTGCTCTTATATATCCATGTGTCTTTCCGTTATTCGATCTGTATTGTGTATACATTTAGCTCCCTCTCACCCATTCCCTCCCATCTGCTTTGTTCTGCCCCCATGTCTTCTGTCCCTGAATTTCCACCGTCGTCACTCCCCGCCGTGCGGCCGCCGTCGTTCGCGGTTTCCGCGACAGCCCGTTGGGGCGCTGGGGCAGCTCGTCCGCTTCCGGCCCTCCCCCTCCCCCTCCCCTCCCCCTCCCGCACCGTGACCACGCTGTTGCACTGTGGTCTCGTCGCTTTGCTAGCTGGACCAAAAATAATTTCGTCAAAGCCGAATAAAAACTCTTGAAATGATGGGAATGAAAAACGAATAGAATAATTATTCAAGTAGAGAAGTGTACGTGTAATTTTTCAAACTGATGTTAAAACATTATAAATATGGTGCCATTCCAGCAAAATTGATGGAGAAGTATGGAGGTAATATAAAATTAATGATTACCTAACATCACTGATACTTAATTTGATGCATCTTAGAAGTTCGATTATGCTTTTATCACTTTATTTCGTGCATTCAAACTTTGCAATTTCACAACTTCATGCTTAAGGATTTCTGAAACATTGAGGAAAAACTGATTTCGTGGTTTTATAGGCTTTATAACGTCCAGGTTAAACAATTTTGTTCCGTTTTTGACGCTTTGAAAAAATTATTTTGTTTCTCGTTGGTAGTACATATTCAAATGGTTAATTACGCAAAAGAAAAAAAATACCCCCCACACACAAAAAAACACTCAAAAAACTAAGCTTGTCTACTTGGATTCGCTATTGAACTCGTTGCCTCCACTTCTGCCCCTGCCCCAGCTCCTGGGGCACCCTTTCGTCCTGTGGCCACCGCCCTGCCGCCCGGGTTGCGTCTTGACCCCTGCGACCGACGGCTTGGCTCGTCTGCCTCTTTGGCCGCGCTCTGAGGCCACGGTGCCTGAAGAATTACTAGTACAAGGAGAGATTTTAAGCCACGATTCCAATTCCGGATAAGATATTTGATAACCTGAGAAATCTAAAATTGAATATCATGATCTAAAGTGTGTAAAACAGTGGAATAAGTGTGTATTGTTTTCATAATAATTTAATAGGAATTTCACACTCATAGTATTTGAAAATGCGCACTTTTATGATTCGTAATTTTCAATCAAAATAATAAATCTTACTCCACTAGTATACCAACTAATCATTTCACGTAAAAGCATTATGTGGTTGTTATAAGAAATTGAGGGTTCTAGGGACGAGTAAAAGATTAACAAATACTCTTCAATAACAAACATGATTGTAAAAATATAAACCCAATAAATTCGTTTAAATAAATATGAACCCAAATTAATATATAAAAGAAAATATTAAATTAATCGCTTGTAACAGAAATAAAATTATGAAAAAGGAAATATTATACTTGCTATATTCTACGAGATTAAGTTTTTCTAGCATTCATGATTTTTTACTAATTAAAATGTTGAATAAAATTTCCAAACCAAATTTCAAGCATGTGGATTCATAAACAAATTCTGGTAACAACGTCTTAATATTACTAATAAATGTCTTTGAGGCCATCAAGTCTTATTACGTATATTTATGACTTATAATGGAAATTCACATATATCACTTATACTTTTATCATGTTTTAACTCACAATTATTATTTTCTGCAGCTAAAATGTGCATTTGCATGCGCTTTTGGGTCGCGTCTGCACAACGCAAGAGCCTGGAAGCCCACCGTAGCAGGGGCGCTGCCGTCACCGCCCCCGTGGCCCGCTCCATTAGGGAGCACTTATAATTGCCCGCCGAGTAAGATCGACACCTGCTGATGGCGCTTCGGGCGGCGGCGGGGGGGGGGGGGCGCCCGGGGGCGGGTGGCTCGCCTTGATTGCGCCCGGCAGTCGGGGCGCCGGCGACGGCAGGCGAAGGACAGGGGATTGGGATGGGGACTGGTGATGACTAGGGGCGGATTTCGATGACCTAAAACATCGCAAAAAATGATCAATAAAATCCTCTTAAAATGTTTTAAAAAGGCTCAAAATGCAAAGAAAATTGACGTAAAAGATGTGATCAAAACCAATTCGGATGAACAACTCAAACTGTTGGATACGTTACTGATGTAATCGAGGCTTCTTCCATGCGTACAAATGAACTCGGCTTGCAAACCTTTGGTTTGAACTGTGCTTTGCCAGAAAATCGCTGTCTTTAGTTATTTCGAAATCGGCTGAATCGCCCATGGCGCTGACAGGCATCACGGGAACCTTAGATTACATACTCACAATGGCTGACATTACAACTTCTGAGCGAAGGAATTGAATAGGCTACTCAGAAATTCGGTGGAGAATTTTTTTGCATCTTGTAGATATTATTTGAAGCAAGTTCCATTAGAATGACATTAAAATCGACAAAACCAGCGAAAATGTATTAAAAATTGTGAAAAAGGTCAAAATAACTTATTATTCGAAATCGTCAATTAATGAAAAATGACGTATAAAAATGGGTCATTTTCCTTTGTCATAACATAAAATTAATTTCTATACTAAACCGCATTTTTCTAAAGTGAAAAGAAAAAACTGACATTTCATTAAAATCCGCCCCTAGTGATGACGATGACGAGTGGCAATGGTGATGTGAGCGAGGACGTTTTGGGGCAAATAGAGCAGGAAAAATGGAGGTTGATAAATGGAGCACAAGAAGGAAAAAGGCGGAAATATCGAGATAAGCAGATTAAAAGTCATTTATACATGTCATATAAGAAAGCAGAAGATAATAAGAGAACGAAATTTGGAGGGCATGCAGACATTGCAATTGTGGTTGAAGTTGGAAACGGAATGAAGAATAATGTGCAAGAAAACGCACGATGAAACTAAGAGAGCAAGGGAGGTAAAAGGTAAGGCCACAAGACACAAACATAAAAGGACGGAGTGTGTAATACCGGCAGAACGAACAATGGAAGATGACGGAGTGAAGGGATCATAGTAAATATGGGAATAACACGAACAATGATGAAACGAGAGTGAGGATCGGCAGAGATTTTCCGGCGAGGATCGCGGAGGCAGAGGCGTAGCGCGCACGTCGCGGGCGGCTGGGTTATCGAGGGGCAGATGACGGCGCACGCGATGAGTGCAGAGGGGGTAACGACGGCGAGGGCGGAGATCGCTAATCGCCGCCATAACCGGAAGTAATGAACCGCGAAATAAGGGGATCGACTTTACGCCAATCGCGTGCGCGCCGCTTGGCTGCGAAGCGGCAAATTCGACAAATTGAATTTATAGCCCGCACAAGACTCGGCTTTACTTTAATTTAATCGTTCGTTAGCGGGGCAGGTTTTCTCGCGCGCGGCGCGGTCGTCTTCTGTTTGCGCCACTTCCGCTCTCGGCACCTCCTTGGCGGCTGATCGTTCGTTCAGCTACGGGTCGTTAACTACTCTTTATCGATAAAGGACTCTCTTAAGCTAATTACTCGCTTTTGGTGACGGATTATTATATTTACTTAATTGGCAATAAGGAAGTCGAGGGTCATGTAATTTCCAGCTATTGAAACCTTGGAAAATTTGTGTGTTTTACTAGTGAACAGTGCCATTGTTGAAGTAAAGGATTTCATATTTAAATACCTTAGTTCGGAAAGAAAATGTGGGGTTTTGAAAATTGTTATTCATGTATTCAAAGGGTAAATCCTTCATACGGGACATTTAAAAGGACACTGAAATCGTGATACAAATGTTCATATTTGAAGAGTACTATTTATCAATACAGAAGTTTTGTTGGAGTTAATTTCTATTTCTTAAAAAAAGTATATCTAATTTATAATTTACGCTTCCGAATTTACATTGATAAATAAAGAAATATAAATATGATTTTACGGTTAGCTAAGTTAATATTAGTTTTGTCACAAATTACATTGCATTCATTCCAATATTTACCGATAGTGTTTCATTTATAATTTTATAATAAAACCATAATCTGCCCATTTTATTCTATAGTACTTTTGCTCCTGAGAGTGAGAATTTGTTTAAATGAAATTAGTTTGTGTATTGTTCTTTGAGCATAATGTAGAGCAACAGATTCTTCAATGTTTTATTTTTCAAATGTTATACTCAGTCACAAAGTGCTTCCCAAAACTTGTCCGTGAAATGCGCACTTTGTAGTACACAGACTTGAATAACGCAAGAAGGAAACAGGAAAAGTTTTGATTATCAAGTTGTCAATACTTGTCTAATTCATGAGTAAATAAACGAAATTCAGTTGTCAAACATTTTCTCATTCTCACCATTCTTTCTCATTTTCTTTTTGTTTTGGTTCAGGGGAGAATAAGCCATTATGTATCAAGTATTGTATTATAATATGCAAATTGATGTAACTTATATCATCCTTAAGTATATACTAATTTAGGAATTTTATCGGAATATCATGTATTAAATAATAAGTGCAATTTCAATATCGTGTGACCCTTGAATGAAATCCAATAAATTACCATGTTTCCTGGACCTAAGAGCCCAAGGTTGTATACGTCCAGAACGAGCAAGTAATTACACTTCATTCTCACATGTTCTGGGCTCGGAGGCGAAGTATATTCTTATGACCTCGACTTCCGACGTCATTGAGAAGAGTAAGCAGGGAACAGGGAATGCGGGAAAGTGAAAGATGCTGCACCCATCGAAAAAGAATGGGTAGGAATGGAAATACCCATGGAAAAGAGGAGGTAGTAGGAAGATAGAACGAAGGGAAAGATAGAAAGGGGGAAAAATTATAGTCAATGCAAAATCAGACCAAAAATATGAGAATAAAATGAAAGAAGAGAGAAAAGGGATGGAAAAGATTGAAGAGGAAAGGCTTAGTGGAGAGAAAGGATGGGCGAAAAAGGAAGGAAAGAAAGACTAGCATAAAAGTAATGAGAGGCAGAGAATGATTAAAATGAGTGAATGGAGGAAGGATGGCGGAAACGGAAAGTTCGGCGGAAAAAGAGAAAGTCTGGTTGAAATACAATGATCAAATACGGGAAGGAAGAGTAGAAAAGGTGGTAAGAGATGGCATGGCATAGAAAAGTAACGAAGTGGTGCTACAATGTGGCACAGACTCTAATAGTTAAATTCCTATTCTCTTGGGTCTGAACTAAATTTTCAGATTTGTCCCACCCTCTTCCCAGCTACTTCCTACTGGCGCCTAAAAGACCTACCGGGTTCTCTCGCATTCCCAGTGAAGCCCCTTTGCGCTCCGGAACATCACATAGGCATATCCCAGCCCTGTTGTGCCAAGGCATCCCTTGTCACAATCTCGATGCTTGTACCGCAGTTCTGGATGAAGGGATCCAGTTCCACAATATCCCTACAGATTACACTCACAGTTGGCTGTCAGGACAAGAGATTAAGGGAGGATTAAGGTTTTGGTGTAATACGCTAGATATTCGCAATTCACCTCCACAAACACAAATTAAATCATTCATGCCCTACGAGGGTGCCGAACCTAGAACCTTAGGGTTCACTGCGGAGGCTCACCAGCCACAACTCCTGTCTCATGAACTCACTCACCCGATGTAAACATGTTTAGGTTATGTAATAAGAAAACTGCTTCGTTTTGAAAATCAAATAGAATTTTTTCAGCACCAAAATCTAACAACATTGCACTAAGTAATTAATAATTTCCACAAAATAACATAAATCTAAAAAACTGTTGTTCGGCATAATATTTACAGCTCTTATCAGTTAGCACAAGGGATTTGTTTTCTTCCGTGTAATATTTATATTTAGTAAATTGTGTTTTATCAAATACACGTGCTGTTTTTACATTTATACAATTTTTTGGTTCCATAACAAGTGAACGAAATTATGACTTTAAGAATATCATAGATGAGTAAAGCAAGTTTTGTACGCAAATTTTCATTGAAAGTATTTGGAGCGCATTTTTTACAAAAATTGTTGGAGTTTTTCTGAAAATGCTCAATTTTGTGTTCATTTCCACAACAAACTTCGAGTTTTGTTTTCAAGTTTTCGAGTCTTTCGGTTTTTTTGTGTATTTCTCCGTATATTAGTACATATACAAGAAAATAAAGAATTAGAAATAGTGAAACAAGCCTATGTAAGCGGTAGATGAGCAAGGTTAAAGAGAAGAAAATTAAGTTGATGCAAAGCAACGTGAAGAGGGAAAGTTCGAGGGAAGATGGATGGAACGAACTGAAATGGAAAGAAAGACAGACTGAAGACGAAAGACGAGAGTGATGGCAGAGGGTCCGGGGCGTGCAGGAAGGCAGGCAGCCGGGAGGGCGGGTGGGCAGTGGACGAGTCAGCGCGTACCTCATTTAATCTCTGGCGAGCTGCCGGGTCGATATGGCGGCGGGTCGGAGTTGGCGGTCTAACGCTTTGACGGGACCTGCGGGGCGGCCGTAATGTAATAGGACGTGGGGCCCCCTCCCCTCGGCCCCTGTCATGCTAATAGCTGAGACCCTGGCCGGCGAGGGCGAGGGCGCGTGCGGGGGCGGGGCGAGCGGCGCGGCGCTGCGCGAGGCGGTGCAATGCGGTGAGGTGCGGGCGGAGCGGGGCGGAGCGGGGCGGAGCGGGGCGGAGCGGGGCGGAGCGGGGCGGAGCGGGGCGGAGCGCGGCGGAGCGGGGCGGAGCGGGGCGGAGCGGGGCGGAGCGGGGCGGAGCGGGGCGGAGCGGGGCGGAGCGGGGCGGAGCGGGGCGGAGCGGGGCGGAGCGGAGCGGGGCGGAGCGGGGCGGGGGGAGCGGAGCGAGCGGGGCGATGGGCGGAGCGGGGCGGGGCGGGGCGGGGCGGGGCGGGGCGGGGCGGACGCGGGGCGGGAGCGGGGCGGGAGCGGGGCGGGAGCGGGGCGGGAGCGGGGCGGGAGCGGGGCGGGAGCGGGGCGGGAGCGGGGCGGGAGCGGGGCGGAGCGGGGCGGAGCGGGGCGGAGCGGGGCGGAGCGGGGCGGAGCGGGGCGGAGCGGGGCGGAGCGGGGCGGAGCGGGGCGGAGCGGGGCGGAGCGCGGCGGAGCGGGGCGGAGCGGGGCGGAGCGGGGCGGAGCGGGGCGGAGCGGGGCGGAGCGGGGCGGAGCGGGGCGGAGCGGGGCGGAGCGGGG
>BLKR01013273.1:0-12501 GCA_011170035.1 Teleogryllus occipitalis | reverse complement strand
TTAACAGTTATTCATAGAGGCGAAAGCTGCCCTGGCGGAGATACATACATTCATTGCAAAGCACACACTTCTCATTGCATAACTAAACTCGAATAAAACTGCACTCTCTTCTTTCGCACAAATTATTAAAATTCTTTACACTCCATGAACAATCAATACTTTACAGTATCATGCCATCACACGCTTTCACAGCTCAGCCGAACTGAACCCGAATAAAATATTCTCGAAGAATGCCTTCTATCATCAACCCCCATACGCGAGCACAAAAAAAAAAAAAAAAATATAATGAAACTACAATTCGGTACCCTCGACTAGTAAAATGACGTGCGAAAGGCGATCACAGGAAAGCTTTCGAACCATCACTTGCAACGATTTCCTTTCACACCTATTACGCAATACTTTACAAGGTCAAATTACGAATCACTGTACAACCAACAATTAATCACTGTAACAATCTGCCTAATAGAACTCGAAGAGAAAACCGAGAAAATGTTGTAACAATAAGAGAGGTTCATAAACATCACATGTGTGCATTCTTTCATTCACTGCACTGAACGCCGTAGTAGCGAACTCGAAGAGAGCATCATATTGCATAACGAGGAGAGAAAGAGAAACACGAAATTGCCGTGCACAGCCCTTCCCATTCCTATAAAACGAAAACTAACAAACCTCTCTCTCTCTCCTTTCCTACGCCTAACATTCACGTACGCTAGCACAAAACAAAACGAAAACCGATTATCAGCTGGTTAGACGATGAACGGAATGAGAATCACTTTGAAATGCATTCACTACATTGAATATTTTACACCCCACGCAATTATTTTCTGTCTCTTTAGGTACGTAATAATGAACTAAAAACCAAATCTCTATTTACATACATCACTGCAAAGGACCCGAAATAAACCGTTGTTTGCAATGTAGCAAGCCGTTTCGTAGTAGTGCCTTGTAATTTCGAACTGAACACGCGCCTTTTGTTATAAAAAGATCGAGACGAAAATTCGCGGGAACTGCCTTTCCTAATCCGATGAAATGAAAATATTTCTCTCGTATCCTACGCCTAACATTCAGGTTCGTTGGCTCAAAACAGTAAAACGACAGACGATTATGCTCCCATCAGCTGTGAACATGATAAACAGAAGAAGAAAATCACGTGATTGCAACACCGAGCACATATGATGCCGTAACATTGCTATCACGCAATAAATGAAAACACCTTCACTGTAGTAATGCGTACGCGTATCACTGCATCAACTATTATTCTAGCCATCTCCCTGAGGCCGCGCCGCGCCCGAATGATTAAAAGAAATAATGGACCTTGCACGTCCGCAGCAGTATGACACGCACGCACACACACAGTCACTCTCGTTTTCTACGCCCGAAACTCACTTCACCGAGTACACATTAAACCAAAACAAGAATATATGTAACTGCGGGGCAAGGAGAACTAGTTTTCACATTATAAGAAGATGAATTCCATCACACTCATATCCTACGTGCCACACACGAAACGAATACATGTCGACTGCAAGTAGTGCAAACATTACGAGTTATATACCGCTGTGATTTTGCGAGAGCAACGGTTGTGGAATTGAAACGAGCATTTTCACTGCAACGGTGCACTTTCTGCTTTGAGACGCAATTAACACTACTTTTGTTAGTAAATAGAATCGCCCAAAACGAAAAGACATGCAGCACTTTGGTTAATACATATGCCATAGTTTTTGCCGAGAGGTTACACATTCTGATTTTCACCTTCTTTTATTTCTTCAGTGAAACACTGCCCTGACCGCGTTCAAACATTTTTGAATTACATCCCACGCCCTTTTCCCCCCACTTCTTGGAAACAGAGAGAGAGAGGCAGATACAATAATCTACGAAATAACACATTCCTGCAACAACGTCTCTCGGTCTAACCCCTGCACACATAAACATTCAATACTTTACAGTATCATGCCATCACACACTTTCACAGCTCAGCCGAACTGAACCCGAATAAATTCTCGAAGAAAGCCTTCTATCAGCAACTCCCATACGCGAGCACAAAAAAATATAATGAAACTACAATTCGGTACCCTCAACTAGTAGAACTAGAACTCGAAGAGAAAACCGAGAAAATGTTGTAACAATAACTGTGAGAGAGGTTCATAAACATCACATGTGTGCATTCTGTCATTCACTACAGTGAACGCCGTAGTAGCGAACTCATATTGCATAAAGAGGAGCGAACGAGAAACACGAAATTGCCGTACACTGCCCTTCCCATTCCTATAAAACGAAAACAAACAAACCTCTCTCTCTCTCTCTCTCTCGTTTCCTACGCCTAACATTCACGTGCGCTAGCACAAAACAAAACGAAAACCGTTTATCAGCTGGTTAGACGATGAACGGTTTGAGATTCACTTTGAAATGCATTGAATATTTTACACTCCACGCAATTAATTTCTTTCTTTCTTCAGGTACGCAATAATGAACTAAAAACCAAATCTCTATTTACATACATCACTGCAAAGGACCCGAAATAAACCGTTGTTTGCAATGTAGCAAGCCGTTTCGTAGTAGTGCCTCGTGATTTCGAACTGAACACGCGCCTTTTGTTATAGAAAGATCGAGACGAAAATTCGCGGGAACTGCCTTTCCTAATCCGATGAAATGAAAATATTTCTCTCGTATCCTACGCCTAACATTCAGGTTCGTTGGCTCAAAACAGTAAAACGACAGACGATTATGCTCCCATCAGCTGTGAACATGATAAACAGAAGAAGAAAATCACGTGATTGCAACACCGAGCACATATGATGCCGTAACATTGCTATCACGCAATAAATGAAAACACCTTCACTGTAGTAATGCGTACGCGTATCACTGCATCAACTATTATTCTAGCCATCTCCCTGAGGCCGCGCCGCGCCCGAATGATTAAAAGAAATAATGGACCTTGCACGTCCACAGCAGAATGACACGCTCGCACACACAGTCACTCTCGTTTTCTACGCCCGAAACTCACTTCACCGAGTACACATTAAACCAAAACATGAATATATGTAACTGCGGGGCAACGAGAACTAATTTTCACATAATAAGAAGATGAATTCCATCACACTCATATCCTACGTGCCACACACGAAACGAATACATGTCGACTGCAAGTAGTGCAAACATTACGAGTTATATACCGCTGTGATTTTGCGAGAGCAACGGTTGTGGAATTGAAACGAGTATTTTCACTGAAACTGCGCACTTTCTGCTCTAAGACGCAATTCACACTACTTTTCTAAGTAAAAGGATTACATTCCACATGTCCTTGGATCGTACATATGCCGTAGTGTGCAATATTTTTGCCGATAGGTTGCACATACTGATTGTCACCTTCCTTTGATTCTTCCGTGACCGCGTTCAAACATTTACATCCTTCTCCCTCCACACGGAAACGAGAGGGAGAAAACGCCTTGTAATACATATTGCGTAGGATGCTGTAGAAACGGAAGTAATAACATACACGATAGAGAGACCGTTTTGAAAACTACACGTCTCATTTCTCGTTTGCCTACTCTCTGCATTAACATCGGCTCTTTACGAATAGTACGTGGCACACAGAATTACGTAACAGTGGGAAAACCATCATTCTTACAGCTTGCATTGAGAACGACTTAACCGCTCACGTCAATAAATATGTACTCCGAATCAGTGGGATAATCACAGGCCAACCCTAAACAATAACGTCTAAAAATAAAAAACAATGAGTCACCGTATTTCCTATAATAACTACCTTTCGAATAGCTAAACTGCCCCTCCTAACCTCTACACCACTTCGCGTGAATACAAACAAACAGATGGAATGAAGCACTCGTCACTGGAGTTTCAAATGAGCATTTCGCTAATACACCGTCATTAAGATGAAATAAATACCTTGTTCTCTCTCTTGTTTCAGCGCTCTGCCTGGCTGCTCTGACTGTGAAAATATGACACAAGAAAACGACTTTCTATTGATGTAAGTGCAAAAGGATGATTTTGAAGGTTTCAATTAATAATATATTAAACTTTTACTTATTTATTTCTCGATAATACAAATATTCATAAAATTCTAACAAAATGTAGAATACTAGCAAGAACAGTATGTGCTTCTAGTCACAAACTGTCACTGGTCACCAACAGAACAGAACAGCAGCTCCAGACCTGGAACAGAAGCACACGTCTTACAGTCTACTGAGCAAAAAAACTACAAACAAACAAACAAAAATGAAAATGTAAACTGTTCTGTGAATTATCTTCATCCCTCTTTCTCTGAACTGCACAAATCCCATCCCACACCATGAACACATTATATTATCACTGTTTCTGTGCATTTCGTAGGAGTGAGCCTAAGAAATCTATTGAAATGTTCCCTTTAGATATCGATGTTTAATAAACTTGGGCTGTGATACAGAGAGAGATCCTTTAAATAGTATCACATGCCTGCTAACACAGTAAACTTTAACACACGAATTCACACAGTTATTCACAGTGGTGATTGCTAACAACCTATCATTACATAACCAAAGATTGTATTGACAGCACACAAAAATCAAACACAAAAACTACAAAATCACATTGCAAGACACACAAAATAAACAATTATTCATTACAGCAAGCCATCGCACACCCTCACAGCACTACTCGCCTCACAGTGTTTATCACTGTTTTCTTTCGCACTAAAATTATTAAGTTTCTTTACACTATTTCAATAAACCACAGTCATCACACTCTTTCACAGCTCAGCCTAACATAACCCGAATAAAACTCAAAGAAATACCTGCAACAAGAGCTGTGTGAACGGAAAAAGAATCACTGAGGATATCACATTCACTGCTGAGAATACATTGCAATGATTTTCATTCTTTACTATTACATATGATAACAAATGATTTCAATGTACAAGACACGAAATAAACAACGATTTCCTGTAGCTGTGCCCAAAAGTTCCGAAAAAACAATAAAAATTGTTGTAATAAGAACAACTCATCACACAATGCAGAAAACACACTTTCCTCACCCAGCGGTTCACATACGCGAGCACTAAATAAAAGAGGTGTAACCACATTCTACCGATCTTTATACAGACGATTCCCATTACTATACATGGTCGTATAAATTACATATCACTGCACACTAGAACCACAAAACAACAATTAATCACTGTTCCTCAGCGGCGCCTAATAGAACTCGAAGAGAACACGAAGAAAAAGTAGGCAAAATCAACTACAACCAGTGAGAGCGGTTCACAAATAATCACATTCATTCACTACACTGAATGCTCAGCGAATTTACTTTTCATTTCTGTTGCGCAATAATTATCAACCGTTCCCACAGTTTCATACGTATCACAGCTCTACTACTCAAAATCAACAATAGTTTCGTGATCGTGCTTACAGATATCGAATAGAACACGTAGACATTGTTGAGAAATTCATACGCGCACAATGTAACAATTCCCACATCGTTCGCGTAACAATCACGTACGCGAGCTCGAAAGCAAGACAATGCTAGTAAAATGAGACGATTATCACAGTCACTACACGCCACGCAATCATTTCCTTTCATTGACGTTACGCAATAACTAACAATTCCGTACTATGAACACAAAAAAATCTACTATTATAGTCAATGTTTCGTACTAGTGAATTCAAAGAGAACATATTGGTACGTAATTCACGAGGTAACGAAAATATCTCACTTTCCTACGCCTAACAATTACGTACGAAATAAAACGAAATCCGATTATACAAGCTGGTATAATGATTGCGTTCACCACACTGTATAAATTGCACGCCACGAGATGATTTCCTTTCAATTCTATTGCGCAAGAAGTAACAGCACCTTATCTCGAGATAACAATCGCACATCACAGCCCTAATACATGAAATCAACAATTATTTTCTAGGAAGCGAACAGTTTCCAAGTGATGCCCACAGCTATAGAATGGTAATTGTTGTAAAGAGAACAGAGAGCGAGAGCAGCGAAAATCAATGAGCAATTTCCTCTCACATCGTACGCGAGCTCAAAAGGAACAGACAATGCTAGTAAAATGACGAACGCTCTGTTTATCGCTCGATTACATTGAATAACTTGCAATCATTTCCTTTCATTTACGTTACGCTACAATTCAAAACACTCACTTTATATCTGATAACAACTGCGTACCGAACTCGAAGAGAATTACGTTGTACAAAGAAGAGAGGCGAAAAAAATCACGTGCACAGCGCCTTTCCTCTTTCCTGTGAAACGAAAATATCACCTCCTAACATTCTGGGTCAAAATCAGCTGATAAAATGATGAATCACTCACACGTTCCCTACACTGGATATTTCATTTTGCAATGATATTTCTATTACGCATGAAATAACAACACCATACATCTGATAACTAATGAATTTCACTGCACTAGAAGACGAAATCAACAATTATTCACTATTCGGTTACAAAAAACACTGCTTTTCGCACTTGACTAAAGCTGGCCACTGCACTAGAAACACACGCTCACTACACGAACCAATATTTCTATTTCTTAGAATGACGAATAAATACGTACCGCACGTAAACAGCCGATATTCTCTCAGTGGGGGCCGTTCTGCAATTGCTCTGTGAAGAAGGCAAAGATTAGAGAGTGGTGCCACAGATTTTGCGAATATACCAAATCGATGGTAAAAAAAATTGGACTTACTCGTTTTCTGCTAGCTCGTGACGGCACGCAGAGACGGGAGAAAGAATCTGAAAAACAAAACATTTTGTTACAACCATTTGATTCAGTAATAATTCACATCTTTTGGAAAGACGTATAAAACTAATCTACATACACGACAGACCGTCTTCACGTCCGCTCGCCTAGCTGCCGCGGGCGAAACTGATTGCTTCGGCGTGTTGCGTAGCAAAGTTCCCCCTCCACTCTCATGTGAAACGCCAGCAACCACACCAACAACAATAATCGGGATGGAAGTACGTGTTATGTTCGTGATCGTAAGTGCATTGTTTGTCATTATAAGAGTTTTCTTCGTAATCATAAGAGCATTACTTTGACGAATTTCAGAAAGCTGGATTTCGTAGTGTGTAGCGTCAATTGTAGCACATTTTGGAAATAGATTTCTGCTGACAAGGCGAATTTAGGAAAGAAAATCTTCATGAATGTTGCGTTAAATATATCAGGGAAGTACACAGAATTACATAGCATTCATTAATTTCCTTTCAAAACCTGTGGTTTTTCCTTCTGTTTCGCAGCCGAAACGAGGTTCTCACCATTGGGCGAACGCCAAGGTCGCGGACCGAAATCGACCAATGGGCTCGAAGGAGGTATTTCGGGGCGAAATTCAAACGTTCGGAGGTGGTGCGCGCCGTCGCCGGGGTTTGCAAAACGTCGTGTTTCAAGGTGTCAGCAATGTCCGACCGCTCTGAACGCGAGACATATCGAAGAAGAAGATGTTTTTTTGACTTAAAAACATAGTATTGTCTGTATCTGTTCATTACTGGACGACGCGACGACCCAGATTCCTTCTGTCCCTATCTACTATCTAGCACTTTTTTGAAAATGCCATTTTCGCAAAAAAATACGCTAAATTGTGAAAATTTCTGGTAGTAGGTTGCAAAACAAGTAAATCTGCTTCCTATAAGCCCCAAAAGAACCATTTCCACGCGCTGCTTCACCGCATTTTTGCGATTCAAAATGTCGAAAAAAAATTTCAGTTTTTTTTTTGTTTTTTTTTTAAATCATGGAAAAAGGCGCCAAAAATCCCCTCAGATTGGGGAAAATGATAAACTCATAATTTGTTATCGCTTCTCGGCCTTTTGGCTAAGATCAAAGTGTAGCCATTTGATCTTATATTTCGAAAGAGCAAAAGTAGCCAAGGCCGCGCGTGTATCCTGACGCGTTAATCGCCCAGTTTACACGCGTGGGTGCGGTTCACCGCCACCCAGACGCCGCCACCACTGCCGTCTACCGGCTGGTGTTGCCTGGGGCCGAGAGCGATATAGTAGTGTTTTCTCTTCCAGCAGTGCATCTTGAAGAGTTGCTGCGTGGCAAAGAAGCCACCACCGTTGGACACTGCCGGGGACCTCTGTTCGGTTCCCGTTCTGCCGGGAGCCTGGCGGCTTGGTCCTGACCGGCGTCTGATGGTGGGCTAGGCGTTAAGTGTGGGCGGCGGCGGCGATGATGGCGGCGGCGGGATAGGATAAGTGTTACCTCTTATATATTTTTTTTCCGCGGGCCTTCCGCCCTTAGATTTATTTTCTTCATGCTCCTCCACGTTATATGTAATGTTCTTCTCGTAGTGTAATGAGGTTTTTGTCTTGGTGTAGTGACGTTCTTGCCTTCTCCTAGTGTTTGACTTCGATCTTGATTGTTCTTGTTAGTTTACGTTATTAGCTTATAGGGTTCTTGTTAGTTGATAATGTGAGTCTAATGCTCTTATTTAGTGCATTGACGCCGGTATTAATCTACAATCAATTTTTCCTATTAGTTCATATTGCTCCTATTAGTTCGATTATTCCTAATAGTTTATATTGTTCTATTGTTCCTACTAGTCTATATTGTTAGTTCATAATGTGAGTCTAATGCTTTTAAGTAGTACAATGACCCCGATATTAATCTACAATCAATTTTTCCAATCAGTTCATATTGTTCATATTAGTTCAATTATTCCTAATAGTTTATACTGTTCAAGTGTTCCTATTAGTTTACATTGTTTATATGGCTATGTTCAATGCTTCCTATTAGTGTAATTACGCTAATCTGACCGATTGTTAAAATCCCAAATTTAGTTTTTTGCAAATAACTCCGAAACGGTGAGGAATTCCGGGTTCTCGCCTTTTTGGGTTAAGCCTTTTTCTAATTATTTCTCCGGTTGACCTCCTACGTCGAGAACATCGACTTTCATTCAGATTCATTTTATTAATTTTCAATCAATTTTTCCAACTTCAGTGAACGAACCGGCTTACCACCGTGTAGCCGTGGATTTTACATAGGCTACGTTTTCACCCTATAGCCGCGATGTTTTACGTTTATATTATACCTATTTGTTTATATTGTCAATTCGTATGGTTCTTGTTAAGTTTCAAGCTTTTTATTAGTGTAATTGCGCTGCTCTGAACAATTGTTGAAATTCCAAAATTAGTTTTTCGCAAATAACTCTGAAATGGTGAGGAATTCCGGGTTCTCGCCGTTTTCGGTTAGGCACTTTTAAATTATCCCTCCGCATAAAACATGTACGTTTAGTCATACTCATTTTATTAATCTTCAATCAATTTTTCCTATTAGTTTATATTATTATCTTATTGTTCTATCGTTCCTACTAGTCTATATTGTTAGTTCATAATGTGAGTCTAATGCTTTTAAGTAGTACAATGACCCCGATATTAATCTACAATCAATTTTTCCTATTAGTTCATATTGTTCATATTAGTTCAATTATTCCTAATAGTTTATACTGTTCAAGTGTTCCTATTAGTTTACATTGTTTATATGATTCTTGCTATGTTTAATGCTTCTTATTAGTGTAATTACGCTAATCTGACCAATTGTTAAAATCCCAAATTTAGTTTTTTGCAAATATCTCCGAAACGGTGAGGAATTCCGGGTTCTCGCCTTTTTGGGTTAAGCCTTTTTCTAATTATTTCTCCGGTTGACCTCCTACGTCGAGAACATCGACTTTCATTCAGATTCATTTTATTAATTTTCAATCAATTTTTCCAACTTCAGTGAATGAACCGGCTTACCACCGTGTAGCCGTGGATTTTACATAGACTACGTTGTCACCCTATAGCCGCGATGTTTTACGTTTATAGTATACCTATTTGTTTATACTGTCAATTCATATGGTTCTTGTTAAGTTTCAAGCTTTTTATTAGTGTAATTGCGCTGCTCTGAACAATTGTTGAAATTCCAAAATTAGTTTTTCGCAAATAACTCCGAAATGGTGAGGAATTCCGGGTTCTCGCCGTTTTCGGTTAGGCATTTTTAAATTATCGCTCCGCATAAAACATGTACGTTCAGTCATACTCATTTTATTAATCTTCAATCAATTTTTCCTATTAGTTTATATTGTTCCTATCAGCCATTACTGATCATTGTTCCCATTAGTACGTTCAGTCTTATTCATTTTATCAATCCTCAATCAATTTTTCCTATTAGTCTATATTGTTCCTATGGGTTCAATGTTCCTATCAGTCTATACTGTTCAATTGTTGTTTATATGATTGCATATAATGTATGTAATATGTTGTTTATATGATTCTTGCTAAGCTTAATGCTTGTTATATTGTTCCTATTGTTGTTTATATGATTGCATAGAATGTATGTAATATGTTGTTTATATGATTCTTGCTAAGTTTAATGCTTTTTACCAGTGTAATTACGCTGCTCTGACCAATTGTTAAAATCCCAAATTTAGTTTTTTGCAAATAGCTCCGAAACGGTGAGGAATTCCGGGTTCTCGCCTTTTTGGGTTAAGCCTTTTTCTAATTAATTCCCCGATTGACCTCCTACGTCGAGAACATCGACTTTCATTCAGATTCGCTTTATTAATTTTCAATCAATTTTTCCAACTTCAGTGAACGAACCGGCTTACCACCGTGTAGCCGTGTACTTTGCATAAGATACGTTTTCACCCTATAGCCGCGATGTTTTACATTTATTTTATACCTATCAGTTTATATCGTCAGATCACATGGATCTCGTTAAGTTTCAAGCTTTACGCTGATCTGAACTATTGTTGAAATTCCAAATTCATTTTTTTCGCAAATAACTCCGAAACGGAGGAATTCCGGGTTCTCGCCGTTTTCGGTTAAGCATTTCTTTTTAAATTATCCCTTCGCATAAAACATGTACGCTCAGTCATATTCAATTTATTAATCTTCAATCAATTTTTCCTATTAGTTTATATTGTTCCTATCAGCCAATGTTTCTAGCAGCTTATACTGAACAATTGTTCCCGTTAGTATGTTCAGTCATATTCACTTTATTAATCTTCAATCAATTTTTCCTATTAATTTATATTGTTCCTATTGGTTCAGTTCCTATCAGTCAATGTTCCTATCAGCTTATACTGATCAATTGTTCCCATTAGTACGTTCAGTCATATTCAATTATTAACCTTCAATCAATTTTCTATATTAGTTTATATTGTTCCTATTGGTTCAATGTTCCTATCAGTTACACTGCTCGATTGTTCCTTTGATCATATGGTTCTCGTTAAAACTTAATGCTTCTTATTAGTGTAATTCCGCTGATCTGACCAATCCTCAAACTTCCATATTTAGTTATTAAATACCTCCGAAACGGTGAGGAATTCCGGGTTTTCGCCGTTTTCGGGGAAGCCTTGTCAATTTATCTCCCCGCACAGAACATGTACGTTCAGTGATATTCATTTTATTAATTGTCAATCAATTTTTCCTATTAGTTTATATTGTTCCTACTAGTTCAATGTTCCTATTAGTTTATGTTCCTATTAGTTTATATTGGTAGCTCATATGGTACTTGTTATACTTAAGTTTCTTATTGGTGTAATTGCGCTAATCTGACCACTTCTTACACTTCCAAATTCAGTTATTCGTAAATATCTCCGAAGCGGTGACGAATTCCGGGTTCTCGCCGCTCTCGGTTAAGCACTTTTTAAATCTATCTTTCCGTATTGAACATGTACGTTCAGTCATATTCATTTTACCAATCTCCAATCTATTTTGCCTATATTGTTTCTATCAGTTCAATGTTCCTATCAGTTATATTCATTCTATTTTGTTAAACTTAATGCTTCTTATTAGTGTAATTTTCGCTGATCTGACCAACTCTTAAACTTCCAAACTCAGTCACTCGTAAATACCTCCGAAAGGGTGAGGAATTCCGGGTTCTCGCCGTTTTCGGTTATGCATTTTTATATTTATCTTTCCGTATAGAACATGTACGTTCAGTCATATTCATTTTATTAATCTTCAATCAACTTTGTCTATTACTTTATATTGTTCCTATCAGTTCAATGTTCCTATCAGTTATATCCATTTTATTAACCTTCAATCAATTTTTCCTATTAGTTTATACTGTTCCTACTAGTCCACTGTTCCATTGTTTATTGTTAAACTTAATGCTTCTTATTAGTGTAATTTCGCTGATCTAACCAATTCTTAACTCCCAAACCCAGTTATTCGTAAATATCTCCGAAACGGTGAGGAATTCCGGGTTCTCGCCGTTTTCGGGGAAGCCTTTTCTCAATTTATCTCCCCGTACAGAACTTGTACGCTCAGTGATATTCATTTTACTAATTTTCTATCAATTCTTCCTATTAGCTCATATTGTTCCTATTAATTCGATGCTCCTACCAGTTATTCTGTTCGATTGTTCCTATTAGATTATATGGGTAGTTCATATGGTTCCTTTTAAACTCAATGCGTATTATTGTTGTAATTGCGCTAATCTGACCAATTGTTAAACTTCCAAATTCAGTTTTTCGCTAATTTCTCCGAAACGGTGTGGAATTCCGGGTTCTC
>BLKR01013272.1:0-12505 GCA_011170035.1 Teleogryllus occipitalis | reverse complement strand
TCCAGGGCCGCAGCCTAGCACTCGCCGCGCGCTCCCGCGGCTGGGAGGCAACTCAGTGGCGTGCCCTGCATGGCTCGCCGAGGTGTGCGGCAGTGCAGTGCAGTGGCGCTTTGGCGGGAGGGCTTCGACCGTGGAGCGCTAGTGTAGGGAGAGGAGCAAGGTCGGCGGCTTAACGCGCGTGTGCGTAGCGGCAAGAGGCGTTTCGTTTCATGTTTTTGGCGGCGGAAGAAGTTCCTTCTCCAGGGCATAAACAAACTTTAATAATTCGACTTATACTACTATCTTTAGTCGGAGGGGGCCCTCCGGGAGCAACGGAAGCAAGGGCAGGGTGTTGTCCTGCCGGCTGTCACCCAGGGCGTCCAGATTTCGTAGAAAGGCGTGAGGAATGCATTTTCATAGTTCGAATTTGCTATTGCGAAAGGGGATATGATCCCTTATCGTGGCTGAAGTGAAGGAGTCGACTCGCGAGAACGAGTCGCACGTAACCTTGTAAAAGATTGATTGAATGAATAAACGAGTAAATAAATAGAGAATCCATACATTTAATCCAGATTTAAAGCCTTTTTGAAGTAAAAATTTTAAAAATGTAACTGCGGTATATTGAAAAGTAGTACATCAAAAGATCCGTGTAAAACTCTGAGCGCCTCGATTTACTTTCGGTAAAGTTCCAGTTGTGAGGCGCTTTTGCAGTTGTGCGGCGTGGCACGGCGCTGCGCTGCGCGGCGCGCCACCTAGTCTAGCGGTGCCGTGACCTTGAGAATCGACGTTAGGGGAGAAACGAGCTAATTAGATCAAAGTAGAAGCCGCCAATTTCATTCGGTAAATAAAAATACGTTTTGAATTGCAAAGAAACCTTCAGCGGCAGTTCGTTAAGAGCTAAAACGGGAAGGTGAACACCATGAGCCCACCTTCCCTCTCGTCAATACTGTGCGCGGTGCCCACTAGCGGAGCGATGGCCTTGTAAAGTTACTCAAGTCCCAGAACATTCGCATTAATCTTTCGCCTTTTACTAAAGATTACCGTGTTAGGGGACTTTCAATGAGTCATTACTCAATTTTTTAATGCGGCCGTTCATTGAACGGCCCAATACTTAAATTCAAGCAAAGTTCCATCCCTTCGATTGAAAACAAGCAAGCAATGTAAAAACTGTTGCTCACTCGCGCGTGAGCGTGCAATTTGTGTGGCCTTCCTCCGCCAAAGTAGAATATTTGTAGAATGTTTGAACGTAGTGTTCTTTTTTTTGTAAATACTTTATTTACTTTATTTATTTATTTATTTATTTATTTATTAATTAACTTATTCATTTCTTCGATTATTAAGGTAGTTTATACGAAATTGCTGTCTTCCCGTGCCACAGATATTGGCTCAGAATCCTTCAACACATGATACAACAATGCCTCTGTACCCTTGAGAAGAACAATGTTTTCGTAACCGCGGAAACACTCAGCCAGCTTCTGATGAAAACGAAACCGAGTACTTCAAATACCGTGCAATCCTTCATTTCCTCCTCCTTGGTTCTTTGCGGCGCAACCCTGAAAAAGCAGCAGTGGGTGGCGTCCTAGGTCAAGACCGCCAACAATACCCCAATCACGCCGACTTGACGGATGGAAGCGACTCTAAAGCAGGCTCACGCTGGCTACGAACGTCGCGAAAGAATAGATATATAGATATTTTTAATATTCTGCAGGTAGGTATATACAACCTGGTGGCAGAACTCTACAATTTACATATTACTAATATTAACTTAAAATTATTTAACAATGTAACTTTAAATTATTTAAAGACAGAATAATAATAATAATAATAATAATAATAATAATAATAAAATGCTAACAATAATAGCCTTAACTACATTATATGGTTGACCTGCACAGTTATTTGAAACTATTAAATACAAGATTACACGACTTTTTAAGTACACTTCACTTCACTTTCACATTTGAAATTCACTTCTCTTTCTACTTCTATACTGCACAACACTTCACCACACTTCAATACAATACAATTTTGAATATAATTACATATTTAGAACAGGAATCGCGAAGGATTTGGCGTAGATCAGCCACTTTCTATGTTTAGATCTCAAATGTCGGGGATAGCGCGAACGCAGTCCCCACTAACAAAAATTACGCATCCGAGTTGTTGACATTTGCAACAATCGCAAGCTATCAGCCGGCTCGAAGTGCAATGAGCCGGCCTCTGCCTGAGGGAACCGCCTTCATGATCACGGTAACCCTTATGCCAGGTAAGTATAAAAATTTCTGGCGCCGAAACTACGTGACTCGCTTTCACTTACCTCGAATGGCGCTGTCCAACTCTTCGCCGACCTCGGTCGATTTCGTGCAAGTCCGCGCAGACGTAAGGGGTCCACGGCATTAGTCTAGGCCTAATTTCTTGCGCCGTACCATCTGCACTACCGCGTCTCTTCATTCACGCCCGTCTCTGTTTGAGCAGTGTCCAGGGCCGCAGCCTAGCACTCGCCGCGCGCTCCCGCGGCTGGGAGGCAACTCAGTGGCGTGCCCTGCATGGCTCGCCGAGGTGTGCGGCAGTGCAGTGCAGTGGCGCTTTGGCGGGAGGGCTTCGACCGTGGAGCGCTAGTGTAGGGAGAGGAGCAAGGTCGGCGGCTTAACGCGCGTGTGCGTAGCGGCAAGAGGCGTTTCGTTTCATGTTTTTGGCGGCGGAAGAAGTTCCTTCTCCAGGGCATAAACAAACTTTAATAATTCGACTTATACTACTATCTTTAGTCGGAGGGGGCCCTCCGGGAGCAACGGAAGCAAGGGTAGGGTGTTGTCCTGCCGGCTGTCACCCAGGGCGTCCAGATTTCGTAGAAAGGCGTGAGGAATGCATTTTCATAGTTCGAATTTGCTATTGCGAAAGGGGATATGATCCCTTATCGTGGCTGAAGTGAAGGAGTCGACTCGCGAGAACGAGTCGCACGTAACCTTGTAAAAGATTGATTGAATGAATAAACGAGTAAATAAATAGAGAATCCATACATTTAATCCAGATTTAAAGCCTTTTTGAAGTAAAAATTTTAAAAATGTAACTGAGGTATATTGAAAAGTAGTACATCAAAAGATCCGTGTAAAACTCTGAGCGCCTCGATTTACTTTCGGTAAAGTTCCAGTTGTGAGGCGCTTTTGCAGTTGTGCGGCGTGGCACGGCGCTGCGCTGCGCGGCGCGCCACCTAGTCTAGCGGTGCCGTGACCTTGAGAATCGACGTTAGGGGAGAAACGAGCTAATTAGATCAAAGTAGAAGCCGCCAATTCATTCGGTAAATAAAAATACGTTTTGAATGGCAAAGAAACCTTCAGCGGCAGTTCGTTAAGAGCTAAAACGGGAAGGTGAACACCATGAGCCCACCTTCCCTCTCGTCAATACTGTGCGCGGTGCCCACTAGCGGAGCGATGGCCTTGTAAAGTTACTCAAGTCTCAGAACATTCGCATTAATCTTTCGCCTTTTACTAAAGATTACCGTGTTAGGGGACTTTCAATGAGTCATTACTCAATTTTTTAATGCGGCCGTTCATTGAACGGCCCAATACTGAAATTCAAGCAAAGTTCCATCCCTTCGATTGAAAACAAGCAAGCAATGTAAAAACTGTTGCTCACTCGCGCGTGAGCGTGCAATTTGTGTGTCCTTCCTCCGCCAAAGTAGAATATTTGTAGAATGTTTGAACGTAGTGTTCTTTTTTTTGTAAATACTTTATTTACTTTATTTATTTATTTATTAACTTATTCATTTCTTCGATTATTAAGGTAGTTTATACGAAATTGCTGTCTTCCCGTGCCACAGATATTGGCTCAGAATCCTTCAACACATGATACAACAATGCCTCTGTACCCTTGAGAAGAACAATGTTTTCGTAACCGCGGAAACACTCAGCCAGCTTCTGATGAAAACGAAACCGAGTACTTCAAATACCGTGCAATCCTTCATTTCCTCCTTTGTTCTTTGCGGCGCAACCCTGAAAAAGCAGCAGTGGGTGGCGTCCTAGGTCAAGACCGCCAACAATACCCCAATCACGCCGACTTGACGGATGGAAGCGACTCTAAAGCAGGCTCACGCTGGCTACGAACGTCGCGAAAGAATAGATATATAGATATTTATTATTCTGCAGGTAGGTATATACAACCTGGTGGCAGAACTCTACAATTTACATATTACTAATATTAACTTAAAATTATTTAACAATGTAACTTTAAATTATTTAAAGACATAATAATAATAATAATAATAATAATAATAATAATAATAATAAAATGCTAACAATAATAGCCTTAACTACATTATATGGTTGACCTGCACAGTTATTTGAAACTATTAAATACAAGATTACACGACTTTTTAAGTACACTTCACTTCACTTTCACATTTGAAATTCACTTCTCTTTCTACTTCTATACTGCACAACACTTCACCACGCTTCAATACAATACAATTTTGAATATAATTACATACTTAGAACAGGAATCGCGAAGGATTTGGCGTAGATCAGCCACTTTCTATGTTTAGATTTCAAATGTCGGGGATAGCGCGAACGCAGTCCCCACTAACAAAAATTACGCATCCGAGTTGTTGACATTTGCAACAATCGCAAGCTATCAGCCGGCTCGAAGTGCAATGAGCCGGCCTCTGCCTGAGGGAACCGCCTTCATGATCACGGTAACCCTTATGCCAGGTAAGTATAAAAATTTCTGGCGCCGAAACTACGTGACTCGCTTTCACTTACCTCGAATGGCGCTGTCCAACTCTTCGCCGACCTCGGTCGATTTCGTGCAAGTCCGCGCAGACGTAAGGGGTCCACGGCATTAGTCTAGGCCTAATTTCTTGCGCCGTACCATCTGCACTACCGCGTCTCTTCATTCACGCCCGTCTCTGTTTGAGCAGTGTCCAGGGCCGCAGCCTAGCACTCGCCGCGCGCTCCCGCGGCTGGGAGGCAACTCAGTGGCGTGCCCTGCATGGCTCGCCGAGGTGTGCGGCAGTGCAGTGCAGTGGCGCTTTGGCGGGAGGGCTTCGACCGTGGAGCGCTAGTGTAGGGAGAGGAGCAAGGTCGGCGGCTTAACGCGCGTGTGCGTAGCGGCAAGAGGCGTTTCGTTTCATGTTTTTGGCGGCGGAAGAAGTTCCTTCTCCAGGGCATAAACAAACTTTAATAATTCGACTTATACTACTATCTTTAGTCGGAGGGGGCCCTCCGGGAGCAACGGAAGCAAGGGTAGGGTGTTGTCCTGCCGGCTGTCACCCAGGGCGTCCAGATTTCGTAGAAAGGCGTGAGGAATGCATTTTCATAGTTCGAATTTGCTATTGCGAAAGGGGATATGATCCCTTATCGTGGCTGAAGTGAAGGAGTCGACTCGCGAGAACGAGTCGCACGTAACCTTGTAAAAGATTGATTGAATGAATAAACGAGTAAATAAATAGAGAATCCATACATTTAATCCAGATTTAAAGCCTTTTTGAAGTAAAAATTTTAAAAATGTAACTGAGGTATATTGAAAAGTAGTACATCAAAAGATCCGTGTAAAACTCTGAGCGCCTCGATTTACTTTCGGTAAAGTTCCAGTTGTGAGGCGCTTTTGCAGTTGTGCGGCGTGGCACGGCGCTGCGCTGCGCGGCGCGCCACCTAGTCTAGCGGTGCCGTGACCTTGAGAATCGACGTTAGGGGAGAAACGAGCTAATTAGATCAAAGTAGAAGCCGCCAATTTCATTCGGTAAATAAAAATACGTTTTGAATGGCAAAGAAACCTTCAGCGGCAGTTCGTTAAGAGCTAAAACGGGAAGGTGAACACCATGAGCCCACCTTCCCTCTCGTCAATACTGTGCGCGGTGCCCACTAGCGGAGCGATGGCCTTGTAAAGTTACTCAAGTCTCAGAACATTCGCATTAATCTTTCGCCTTTTACTAAAGATTACCGTGTTAGGGGACTTTCAATGAGTCATTACTCAATTTTTTAATGCGGCCGTTCATTGAACGGCCCAATACTGAAATTCAAGCAAAGTTCCATCCCTTCGATTGAAAACAAGCAAGCAATGTAAAAACTGTTGCTCACTCGCGCGTGAGCGTGCAATTTGTGTGGCCTTCCTCCGCCAAAGTAGAATATTTGTAGAATGTTTGAACGTAGTGTTCTTTTTTTTGTAAATACTTTATTTACTTTATTTATTTATTTATTTATTTATTTATTTATTTATTAACTTATTCATTTCTTCGATTATTAAGGTAGTTTATACGAAATTGCTGTCTTCCCGTGCCACAGATATTGGCTCAGAATCCTTCAACACATGATACAACAATGCCTCTGTACCCTTGAGAAGAACAATGTTTTCGTAACCGCGGAAACACTCAGCCAGCTTCTGATGAAAACGAAACCGAGTACTTCAAATACCGTGCAATCCTTCATTTCCTCCTCCTTTGTTCTTTGCGGCGCAACCCTGAAAAAGCAGCAGTGGGTGGCGTCCTAGGTCAAGACCGCCAACAATACCCCAATCCCGCCGACTTGACGGATGGAAGCGACTCTAAAGCAGGCTCACGCTGGCTACGAACGTCGCGAAAGAATAGATATATAGATATTTATTATTCTGCAGGTAGGTATATACAACCTGGTGGCAGAACTCTACAATTTACATATTACTAATATTAACTTAAAATTATTTAACAATGTAACTTTAAATTATTTAAAGACATAATAATAATAATAATAATAATAATAATAATAATAATAATAATAATAATAATAATAATAATAAAATGCTAACAATAATAGCCTTAACTACATTATATGGTTGACCTGCACAGTTATTTGAAACTATTAAATACAAGATTACACGACTTTTTAAGTACACTTCACTTCACTTTCACATTTGAAATTCACTTCTCTTTCTACTTCTATACTGCACAACACTTCACCACACTTCAATACAATACAATTTTGAATATAATTACATATTTAGAACAGGAATCGCGAAGGATTTGGCGTAGATCAGCCACTTTCTATGTTTAGATTTCAAATGTCGGGGATAGCGCGAACGCAGTCCCCACTAACAAAAATTACGCATCCGAGTTGTTGACATTTGCAACAATCGCAAGCTATCAGCCGGCTCGAAGTGCAATGAGCCGGCCTCTGCCTGAGGGAACCGCCTTCATGATCACGGTAACCCTTATGCCAGGTAAGTATAAAAATTTCTGGCGCCGAAACTACGTGACTCGCTTTCACTTACCTCGAATGGCGCTGTCCAACTCTTCGCCGACCTCGGTCGATTTCGTGCAAGTCCGCGCAGACGTAAGGGGTCCACGGCATTAGTCTAGGCCTAATTTCTTGCGCCGTACCATCTGCACTACCGCGTCTCTTCATTCACGCCCGTCTCTGTTTGAGCAGTGTCCAGGGCCGCAGCCTAGCACTCGCCGCGCGCTCCCGCGGCTGGGAGGCAACTCAGTGGCGTGCCCTGCATGGCTCGCCGAGGTGTGCGGCAGTGCAGTGCAGTGGCGCTTTGGCGGGAGGGCTTCGACCGTGGAGCGCTAGTGTAGGGAGAGGAGCAAGGTCGGCGGCTTAACGCGCGTGTGCGTAGCGGCAAGAGGCGTTTCGTTTCATGTTTTTGGCGGCGGAAGAAGTTCCTTCTCCAGGGCATAAACAAACTTTAATAATTCGACTTATACTACTATCTTTAGTCGGAGGGGGCCCTCCGGGAGCAACGGAAGCAAGGGTAGGGTGTTGTCCTGCCGGCTGTCACCCAGGGCGTCCAGATTTCGTAGAAAGGCGTGAGGAATGCATTTTCATAGTTCGAATTTGCTATTGCGAAAGGGGATATGATCCCTTATCGTGGCTGAAGTGAAGGAGTCGACTCGCGAGAACGAGTCGCACGTAACCTTGTAAAAGATTGATTGAATGAATAAACGAGTAAATAAATAGAGAATCCATACATTTAATCCAGATTTAAAGCCTTTTTGAAGTAAAAATTTTAAAAATGTAACTGAGGTATATTGAAAAGTAGTACATCAAAAGATCCGTGTAAAACTCTGAGCGCCTCGATTTACTTTCGGTAAAGTTCCAGTTGTGAGGCGCTTTTGCAGTTGTGCGGCGTGGCACGGCGCTGCGCTGCGCGGCGCGCCACCTAGTCTAGCGGTGCCGTGACCTTGAGAATCGACGTTAGGGGAGAAACGAGCTAATTAGATCAAAGTAGAAGCCGCCAATTTCATTCGGTAAATAAAAATACGTTTTGAATGGCAAAGAAACCTTCAGCGGCAGTTCGTTAAGAGCTAAAACGGGAAGGTGAACACCATGAGCCCACCTTCCCTCTCGTCAATACTGTGCGCGGTGCCCACTAGCGGAGCGATGGCCTTGTAAAGTTACTCAAGTCTCAGAACATTCGCATTAATCTTTCGCCTTTTACTAAAGATTACCGTGTTAGGGGACTTTCAATGAGTCATTACTCAATTTTTTAATGCGGCCGTTCATTGAACGGCCCAATACTGAAATTCAAGCAAAGTTCCATCCCTTCGATTGAAAACAAGCAAGCAATGTAAAAACTGTTGCTCACTCGCGCGTGAGCGTGCAATTTGTGTGTCCTTCCTCCGCCAAAGTAGAATATTTGTAGAATGTTTGAACGTAGTGTTCTTTTTTTTGTAAATACTTTATTTACTTTATTTATTTATTTATTTATTAACTTATTCATTTCTTCGATTATTAAGGTAGTTTATACGAAATTGCTGTCTTCCCGTGCCACAGATATTGGCTCAGAATCCTTCAACACATGATAAAACAATGCCTCTGTACCCTTGAGAAGAACAATGTTTTCGTAACCGCGGAAACACTCAGCCAGCTTCTGATGAAAACGAAACCGAGTACTTCAAATACCGTGCAATCCTTCATTTCCTCCTCCTTTGTTCTTTGCGGCGCAACCCTGAAAAAGCAGCAGTGGGTGGCGTCCTAGGTCAAGACCGCCAACAATACCCCAATCACGCCGACTTGACGGATGGAAGCGACTCTAAAGCAGGCTCACGCTGGCTACGAACGTCGCGAAAGAATAGATATATAGATATTTATTATTCTGCAAATAGGTATATACAACCTGGTGGCAGAACTCTACAATTTACATATTACTAATATTAACTTAAAATTATTTAACAATGTAACTTTCAATTATTTAAAGACAGAATAATAATAATAATAATAATAATAATAATAATAATAATAATAAAATGCTAACAATAATAGCCTTAACTACATTATATGGTTGACCTGCACAGTTATTTGAAACTATTAAATACAAGATTACACGACTTTTTAAGTACACTTCACTTCACTTTCACATTTGAAATTCACTTCTCTTTCTACTTCTATACTGCACAACACTTCACCACACTTCAATACAATACAATTTTGAATATAATTACATATTTAGAACAGGAATCGCGAAGGATTTGGCGTAGATCAGCCACTTTCTATGTTTAGATCTCAAATGTCGGGGATAGCGCGAACGCAGTCCCCACTAACAAAAATTACGCATCCGAGTTGTTGACATTTGCAACAATCGCAAGCTATCAGCCGGCTCGAAGTGCAATGAGCCGGCCTCTGCCTGAGGGAACCGCCTTCATGATCACGGTAACCCTCAAGTTCGCGGTTTTATTGATAATTGCGGCATATACAAATTGTACTCTTCCGCGCTGTGGGTAGATGGGGTGCCGACCGTGGTTATTTTAATTTGAAATCCTTTCTTTCCACCACATATAGTGGTGACCGGAAAGGAGGGGGGGAGTGGATGGGGCGGGAAGGGAAAGGACTTTCTTGATTTTTTGTTTATTTATTGCTGTGGGGGATTGTTTATTTTTGGGGCCTTATTTTCTTGTTTTTTTTGGTTTTGTTTTCACATTCGGAGGAAGCTATTTTGAAGGGGAGGTAGTATTAGTAGGTGCGAGGTGGAGGGAGCTGAAGAAGGTGGAGGGGATGGTGTCGTTTCCGGAAGACTGGTGGGTTTTGCAGGATGTGTTGGTGAGGGGTAAGGAATTGGGAAAAGTTGGGATTTGCGAGGGCTTTCGTCAGTCTTTGTCTGGCAGTATCGTAAATGTCGAGATGAATGGGAGTCAGTCCGTGTTTTGTTTTTAGTCGGTCTAAGTTTGTCAGTGGCGGAGGTCGGTATGCAAGTCTCATGTATCTGTTTTCGAGTCGTTTTAGTCGGTCGTAGTTGGCAGTCGCAGTCGTCGCCCAGGTGTCGCAGCCGTATTTTATGGTAGATTTGACGTATGTCGAGTATATGTAGTTTTTTGTCCTATAGTCGATTTTGGGATGGGAGAGGAGAGGAGTAAGGCAGCTGATTATGGAGTGGGATTTTGCTACTATTTTGGTCACGTGATCAGTCCAGTAAAGTCGTTTGTCAAATGTAATGCCTAGGTATTTTACAGTCGGAGTCCATGGTATGGGGGTGTTGTTTATTGTTATGGGAGGGTAGTCGTGTCGTCGTAGTTGTCGAGTGAAAATGACGGCATTACATTTTGTCGCGTTGATCGTCAGATGATTGTCGCCTGCCCAGTCTGTCAGTAAGTCAGCTGTCGTTTGTAGTTTACGTAAGGCGGTCGGGAGTCGGTTTTTCGTCGCGGTGAAGGCAATCTCGTCTGCGTAAATGTAGTCGTTGATGCGGGGGTGCGTGGGAACGTCATTGATGTACAGGGAAAAGAGGGTGGGAGAGAGCACGGCGCCCTGAGGGACGCCGGCCTGGATAGGACGGGAAGAGGATTTGCAGGAGAGGTAGTGAACTTGGAAGGAGCGATTGGATAGGTAACTGGTGAGGAGTTGATGAAAGAATGTGGGGATATGGGGGCTGATTTTGAAGAGAAGAAGTTTGTGATTGATGGTGTCGAATGCTGTTGAAAAGTCAATGAAAAGTGCGGGTACTGATTCATGTTGATGGAGTCGGGTGCAAATGTCAGTCGCTAAACGTAAAGTCTGTAGCGTCGATGATCTAGTCGCCCGGAAGCCATATTGTGTCGGTCGTAAGTAGTTGTCGATGATTGGTGTCAGTCGCGTCAGTAGTGTCTTTTCGAACGTCTTGCTTACTATTGAAATGATGCTGATGGGTCGGTAGTTATTCGGGTCTTTGCTGTTCTTTCCAGGTTTGGGTATCATTTTAACTATTGCTTTTTTCCATAAGTCGGGGTAGTAGTTTAGTCTGATGCATGAATTAAAGATGAGAGTGAGATGTCTGATGGCGTTTTTTGTCAGTCGTCGGAGTGCTGTCGCTTTTACTCCATCGGGCCCGGTCGCTTTCGTCTCGTCGAGTTCGTGAAGTTGCGTCTTAATTTCTTCGTCAGTAATAGTCCATTGTTGCTGTAGGTGATCGGGAAGGGATGGGGTGCGAAGGAAGTGCAGGATTGCGGAATCGGGTAATGGGGTGTCCTGGGAGGAGAACCTATTTTGGAGTATGGATGCGAAGGTTTCAGTTATGGTTTGGGGGTCGTAGGATGTATTACCATTGGGGAGTGTGATAGGGGAAACGTGGTTAGTTTTAGTCTTTGTCTCGTCTATTAATTTCCATAGTCTCTGGGGATGCTTAGTATTTGCGTATTTGAGTCTGTCATTAAGTTTCTGTGTCTCGTATCTTTTAAGTTCGTCTCGTATTTGTCTTCGTAGTAAAGTAAATTGTTGTTTGTCTTCTCGTCTGCGTGTTGTATAAAATAGTCTCTGTGCTTGTCGTTTTCGCCGTATAAGGAGAAGGATATGGGAAGGAAGCGGATTTGGGGGTTCAGGTATGGAGGAGGTGGATTTATGTAAGGATCTATTGACGTGGAGGTTAAAGTGGGAGATGGCTTGATCAATTGCGTGGGTGGTGTGAAGGAAGGACGGGGATTTGATTTTAGTAGAAATAAGGTGTCGGAAATGGCGCCAGTCGGTTGTGGTTTTTCGGGGAGGAGTGGAGATATCATAGGATAGGGAATTCATGGTGAAGATTACGGGAAGGTGGTCGGAGTCTAATTCGTGGTTGGGATATGGTGCAGTGATGGTTATGGATTTGGAGTGGATGATGAGGTCAAGGATATCATGGGGGAGGTCATCTACGAGGTGAGTGGGCGATGAGGGAACGGCTAGTGTCAGGTAGTTGTTTTGTCGGATGTAGTCGCGTAGATTTCGTCCAGAAGTATTTGATCGTCTACATCCCCAGTTAGTCGATTTTGAGTTTAAGTCCCCAGCAAGTAATGTATCGTTAGTGAGTAGCAAGTCGAGGTCTGCGTCTAGTAAAGGGGCGTTGGGTGGTTTGTAGGCGGATATGAGGGTTATGGGGCCATGGGGGGTACTGAGTTGTATTCTGGTATTTTCTATGAAGGAAGTCTGGATGGGTGGGAGCTGGGTATGGGGAATATTGTTTCTTATGCAGATGGCTGTTCCTCCTCCCAGGGTGGGGCGGTCGGTTCTGTATGTAAGGAATTGCGGGATTGAGAAGGATTGGGATGTCGTGAGTTTTGTCTCTTGTATGAGTAGAATCCCGATGGAGTAGTCGTTTATGTATTGTCGAATGTCCG
>BLKR01013271.1:0-12511 GCA_011170035.1 Teleogryllus occipitalis | reverse complement strand
AGAGAGAAGGAGAGAAAGAGAGAGAAGGAGAGAAAGAGAGAGGAGAGAAAGAGAGAGAAGGAGAGAAAGTGAGAGAAGGAGAGAAAGTGAGAGAAGGAGAGAAAGTGAGAGAGAGAGACGGGGGATCGGTGAGGCAGGTTGTTTCTTATATCTAACTAATGTATCGCTACAATAAAATGTAAAATTTGTGTACTCTCACGTCGACAATATTGTTAAAACCAGCGACATCGCCTGCTTTGCAGAAACCATTTATACTTCTTAGATACTACTACGATGAACAAGACATGTATGCAAAATCACCAAAGTCATTAAAGATATTTATCTCATTATCAGAATATATTGATTAGCGTGTTAGAACATTGTGATACAAAATCCATTAACCAAAATGTTTATAATACACATTTCATCGTCATCTTTATAGAGACTTAAAAAATATTGGTGAGAAGAAAAACTATTTATAATTGGAATCATTAGCAGGAAATCAGAATTATTATTATTATTATTATTATTATTATTATTATTATTATTATTATTATTATTATTATTATTATTATTATATTATTATTATTATTATTATTTTCTCATCTTATTGGTACATTTGAATGAATTGCACAGATATACAAAATCAAAGAACAATACATCTATTTTTTAAAAAGAATTTATAATACATTGTTTCCCATGAATTTCCGCACTATTCTTGTTGTTGAAATAACATTATATTTATAACATATTTACATGATATTTATAATAACATATTTATAAATAACATTATTATCACTATTATTATTATTATTATTATTATTATTATTATTATTATTATTATAGGAGGAGGTTTCAATTATTCTGAGTTTGTATAATAAAATAGATACAAGAGTTTCCAAATCTCACTTTATAAACTGTTTCATACTCACGAGTTTCCTAAATTGCCCTCCAGAGGTGCCGAATTTGATTACCGATTTACGAGGTCTTCATATTTCCCACATTTCATCACTAACATTCGTTACAATATAAACAATTTAAAAACGGGAAGTACATTGGTTTCAATGAAATGTGAGATTTGTTTACAACGGAATGAAATAATATTTATGTGGTTTCGTATAATATCACTCACCACACCTATAGTGTACACGTTTAAAGATGAGTAGTACAGTAAAAAGTATGATATCAGTTTTAAAGTATAGATTATTGGAATAAATTAATTTTAGGAGATCCCTTAGTTTAGTGGCAAGAAATTGTTTTCAATATTAGACACTTCCTTGTTAAAATAATAGTGCAGTCAATGTATCATTCTAAATATTCTATATTGCCTTGCGAAACACGTACGGCCACAGATCAAAATCAATCGTCTAAGGTACTGATACGAATAAACATGAAACTTCAATCATAGAGTGCATTTTTATTCATAAATCACAGGCGACGCGGCAGCATTATTTTGAGATTTCTTACCGCAAACCTGCACGTGCGTGACAGAAAAAAGTCAAATGAACGTCGCTTGCGTGCTCCACGTACAGCGCTCGCACGACCAAACGGTAGCGAGGCCACCGATATGACAGAACTATAGACGTGCCAAACATGCCAACCGTCCGTTGGAGCGTCGACCCGAAAACAAGCTCAATTGGATTTTCGCAGAATAAAAAATTCAAAAAAAAATTGTCAACCCTCTCCTAATTACATGATGAACTCACGTATAGTCACCACAAAATGCCTTTTAGGAATTTGTAATATTGGTACAGTAATGTTGGAGATTGCCTTTCAATTTCACCGAATTTGTAGTGCCCCTTCAGCTGCCAGTACTTCGCTTTAAGGACCGTGCATACGCTGACAGCTAGTTGTCCGACAGTCCCCACAGACAGCCGCTGTCTTCTTTATAGTCTTCAAAGGATTGGACTCGTGGAAACGCGTGAGGACAGGCAAGCGCCCCTCAACAGCGTGATGCCCTGACTCTGCCCGCGACCGAAACGAGAACGGCGGCGCGCGATGACGAGACGTTAAACAATCAGCGTCAACGTTTGCAAAAGTTCATGAATTTATGATGATATATTCCATAAAAACATGCATTTAATGGTGTTCTGTAGTGAATACAATTATTCATTACACAGATTTTCTTATTTACCACTGACAGCAAACGTAATGCATGATGACAAAATCTCTTCTTATTGACGTGATTTTCCCTTTTAATGAATCACAATTCTCATTAGCGATATTTAAAATGTTCACTATGTGCATTATTACACTTTCCCTCAGAGCGGCATTTTTATAGAGTGAAAACGCTACACCCGCAAAACATGTTTCTTCATATAAATCCAAAAGGCGAAAAATAAATATCTCCTACCTCTTTGCGATTTGGAACAATAGTATTATAATAATAGGAGTCCAGCACAACCGAGTGAAATAAATATTTTAATGAAACTGATCCGATAATACTTAGAAACCATACATTATGATATCAAATCGCAATACCACTCATACCAGTCGGAAGCTTGTTTGGGCTGGGGACCGTGTCTCTCTGGTGGGGGATACCTGGTTGGAGAAAACCTCCGCAAACCGACGGGTAGGTCGGAGCCGGATCTCGCCAACTAGCGGGGGAAGATCACCGCCACCTACCGCGATAGAAGCATGCACTACACTTTCGGAACGAATGACCCAAGAAGTTGACGCGTCTGGAATCACTATTCAATCAATCAATATTATTACCGGCACACTACCCCACATGACAATCATCAGCACTGCGCTGCACATTTCCAGCGAGAGAGTTGACTATCCTCGGTATGTACTGTCTTGAAACTTGAAGCGCACCCGGCAAGTGAGACAGGACAGTCCCCTGTCCAACGAACTGTCTTCCGCGCTGTCCCTAGGGTTAACACGATGCCAGTTGGTTTCCTGACGACTGATCGCCAGCTAGCTGTCCTCGTGTAAACTATGCTTTTAAGTGAGCACTGTTTACCCTAGCGAGATGCGAACGGTGAAATACTAGACCATTTGGCACAGAATTTGTATATGTTAACTTGGTTCATATTTTTAGAATATATTAATTTCATGGATATTTTAATATAAATTATAGAATAACCATTAACATAAATGACTTCCCAAGATAAATTATTTGAAAAAAACCTATACCTACGAAATTTGATTATAGGTATGTAAATTAGAACTAATTTTGAGGCTTTTCGATTTGGCTATTTTGCATTGAAGAAGATATTTTGGGACATGTTTAAAACAGGGGTTACTTTGATTATTCGTTGTAAACGTATACACGTAATAATTATAACAATAATAATAATAATAATAATAATAATAATAATAACAATAATATTTAACTCGTCGAATTGTTGTTCGCTGAAAACGCTCCGTGCATTTAAAGCCACCATATTGATCATGTGGCTAATATTTATACGATACATTTAGTCCTGCGCGGACCAGGAGAAACTTCAACCACAATATACCCCACATACTTGCATCGGATGAAACTACACAAGTCCAGAGTGTTCCGAGATGTCAGAGAAAAGCGACGTGCGTACTGGACAGACGGAAGTTTTTGCGCGCACTAAGAGGTGACTGGTCGGACGGGTACGGTATGATACGGTACGAACACTAATTCAGTCTCGCACACGTGCCTTACATTGTGCGCGACGGCTACACAATATTAAATGAAGAAGTGATTGTGTTTTCATTTTTATGAGAATATGAGCCAAGGAATCGCAGAAAAATCCCTAGTTTCTGGTTTCAACGTAGTATAAGCAGAATGAAACTGACAAAAGGGAAATTTCTCATGTTATATCCAGACCTGGTTGAAATAGAAATACATTATCTCAAGATGTCTCATGAACCTCTATTTAGTAACTACAAAGAGAAGACGAATTTTAAAGTGACAATATGATATTAGAGGTAACAAATTGTTTGAGGCAAGTGAACACCACTATTTATGTAAAAAAAAACTTATTTCTTGCAAAGTTAAAAAAGAAAAATACAAAACAAATTCAGAAAAGTAGAAAATAAAACACTGGGTGTGAGGCCACCCTTTTCCTTTTTTGTAAATTAAACTGAAGTGTAACAGAAGTAGTACATTAAAAATATGTGTAAAGCCGAAACAGGCATAAGTAATTAAACAATTCTAAACAACAATGTATTGGTGTTTCCGGTAAGGCGAGAAAAAGTTCTCATTACTTCAATTATCAGTGTATATAGTATGTCTTACTAGTATCAACAGTTTCCAAGATCATCAAATTTCTTCCATTATTATTTACGGAGATATTACATAAAAGTACTATATTAAATTTGAGTGATTTCATACAACTTAATACATATTATACATCACACTTTTCAGCTGCATGCACCTAACAAGCCATCAAGTGGGTTAAATATAAATGCAAAGTTTTTGTCGGTCACCTGTAGTTTATCTACAAAACTTCCTAGTTTATTATTTACACAACAGGCTTTTGGTTTTTTGGAGGCAAGGGCAGATGTTCAGCTCGGAATAATTATAGACCACCACAATTACATTGGACACATACTAACCACAAAACAGAACGGGGAAATGTGCGTCCAGTCCCGATTAGCCAATGACCTCATCGGTACGGACGGCACGGCACGTCGAATGTCCAAAATATCTTTCCCTCGGCTTTGTTTCTGCACACGACGGATGGGGCGGATCGTCCCTTCCAGCGTCGTCCCGCCCCGACCGTGACGGTCTAATGCGCGCACCCTTACGAGAAACTAAGTAATCGACTTTTAAAAGATCCCGACCATACACAGTCCGTCCGTGCCAGACCGACCCCGCCCGCGTTGGGCTTAAAACGTCCTTTCCCATCCAGAATCTCGCTCTCGCTCGTTCAACCACCTGTCCAACACAGCCCCAAACCTCGCAATCGGTTCGAGTTCCTTCGCTCTTTAGACACCTGCCACCAGCAGATAGGCCCGGGCGGGGGCTGGGGGCGGCAGGGACGACGAGAACGGCGCATGGGGCGTGGACGATGGGCTCGGCGCGGTGGCACGTGCCCACTCCACGTGCCGCGACGGGGACGGAGTCGGAGGCGTCGGGAGGACGGGCGCCGGCGCCGGCGCCGCCGCCGCCGCCGCCGCCGCCGCCGCCGTCGACGTCGCTGTCGACGGCCCGGCGCCGGCTGCGACGCGCCCGCCTGCCTGTCCTCCCAGACGCAGAACGGCGTGGCGTAGCGCGGTGCGGTGCGGTGCGGTGCAGAGCGGCCCAGCCCCGCGCGGCTGCCTTGCCAAGAAAGGGGTCCCGGGCGCGGCGCCCGCACCCCACTGTTCGTGAAATAACGATCTATCTTCCGACGCTCCGCAATGCGACTCGCTCCAGTCGACTTCGGCTTTGCCGCCGCTGCCACCACCCTCGGCACCACCGCAGTCCCTCCCGCCACCGCCGCCGCCGCCCTCACGAAGCCTTCGCCGCCACTGTCATCCCAAGCACTCGCTCCGGAGCCATCACATTTGGCGTCGGATACCATCCTCGACCCCGTTGCGGTGTGACGCCTTCCATGTCGAAGTCGAAATTGTCGCGGTTGGGTTGTTCGAGATTGACTTTTTCGAAAGATCAAGCCACTGCCACCTATTTCATAGCGTCGCCATTGTCCTCTATTTCGGAAGACTTGCAAACCTATCGCAAAGATGTCGATTCGGCAGTAAAGGTTGCTTAACGTTATTGGCAACACGATTGGTGCGTCGCTATTATCATCAACCTTTCTTCTATCCCGTCCCGAGAAATGAAAGTTTGCGCATTAAAGAAATATTTGCGAAATTGCAAGCATATTGCTTCATTTTACAGTGTTCTAGAACATAACGTTTCTGCAAGTTATATCACGGTTTGAAATTAATACTTGGGAATCGTTTGAAGCTTTTCACAGCCCCTAGCTTGTTTGTTCATGGAAAAAAGAGTCCTTTCCACAAGCATTCAGTGCGATGGCTGCACCCTCTTCGCCGCTTCCCATTTCTCCACATTTATTGTTTTCCCATTTCTCCTCCGTAGACGCAGTCGCTCCATCGTAGTCTTGTCTTTTCGAAGCAGTCGCCAAGAGAGCATTCTCGCGGAAAATTCCAACGGGCGTTTTGTTTGCAGCCCGCACCCTCCTTACGTATGAAAGAAGGCGAGTGGGAGGAAGAAAGAGCGCGCTATGTATGCATAGCATTAGGAGTTGAGCGCTATAGTATAGTTAAAACTCTCGAGTCCATTGTACACTAATTGCCAGTCCTTGTCGATGCATTTACATATTTAAGATGTATGTCATGAGAAATTACTGGACCCGTGAGTAGGTCAACAGAGAGGAGTACTATATCCGAAGAAACAATAGCCACGCTGCCAAAGGTGGCTGCCATTTCTCAAGCCAGACATTAAGAGTCCAACGTCATCTAATAAAACAATGCTTTAGGAACAAAAATATCAAGATAAAAGCTAATTAGAAATCGAGAAAAGCTTATGAGATGCGAAAATGGTAAAAATGTAGTAAAAAAACTCCTGTAAATTGCGTTTACGTCAGAAAAGTTATTTCTATTACATTTATAATCAAATACACTTTTTTTGTTCAAAATACAACTGTCATCTCGAAAAGTTTCAATACAAAACTTCTGTGCAAATATCCGAACTACAATGAAAAAACAAAAATTAAAAGAATAAAGAAGTGAAAAAAGGAATAGGTGCATACTATACGGGGAAGTATTTGACGCCCGAATTCCCTAACACAACTGACAGTTTTAGAACCTTGGTCTCAGTATGAACAGGTAAGTTTCTCAGGGCTGCCGACTCGAGTGTACTGGTAAACATTTAAAGAACAAATGGATTTAAATTATATATCACCGACAAACATGAAGCAATGCAGGTTAAGACAACCAGATATTACAGAGACTATACAACAATCAATAAAACCATCAGTAGAATAATAATTACAAAAAACAACATATGCAAGAATAGAATATATTCATAGAATACTAAATGTAATTAAAAGTAACCACATGCTTAGACGCCTATGGGAAACCACAAGAATACCAGACATCATCAAGCTAAATAAAATTTAAAAAATAATTAAACGTAACTTACAGGCCTACAAAATAAAGGAGTTTCAAAAGAAATCAAGCAAATTCACCCAGACAGTAAAACCCTATAGACCCCCTACAATTAAGAAGCAGTGTAAAGTGAAATCGATAATACCAACCTTAACATTCAACGGTTCAAATAAACTCACCGATTCAGGCAAAGCAGTAGCAATATCCGAACATTTCATTAGCATTCACACATACTCTATATACATATATTTAGCAATTTACCACATTAGCAATTTTCTTGGACATACAAATGGCCGTCGATACAGTTTGGCATACTGATCTCCTTTACAAATTACATCAACTGAGAACTCCATAATATCTATTTAACAACATACATAGCTTCCTGTCCAACAGAAACTTTAACGTAAAAGCAAACAACACACTTTCTAAACAATCACAACAGACGCAGGGGTCCCTCAAGGATCTTGCTTCTCTCTCCCCCTCTTCAATATTATCAGATATTCCTTAAACAGACACCTCAGAAATGGCATCATTTGCTGATGACAAGGCAACTTTTACATAACACAACTATATCTTATGCGCACACGATCAATTACAAAAGGACTTAATTCAATTTTCAAAGAGGACTGAAAAACGGACAATAAAAATTAACGCTTCAAAATCACATTCAAAGATTTTCACCCTTCGTAAAATAGAATTACCTCACCCTTTACTCATCCAAAACGCACCCATACCATGGCTACCAAAACAAACACCAGTTAAGTACCTAGGACTCACACTAAACCCCAAATTAACCTGGAAAGTACACATCACTCATACAGTTAACAAATCATACGCAAAAATTACCAAACTCTATCCCTTTCTAAATCATAAATCTTAGCTTAGCATCCAATGTGGTAAAATCAAATACAAATCGGTCATCAGTCCCTCACTAACACATCGAAGGGGGTAATAACGCGAACCCCGATTGGATAAAAGCAGTCTAGAGAACATAAACAAGCGCCAAATCCTAAAAAATAAACCCTCTTACCAAAGCTTTGTAGTACATAGGGAATCAACAACTACACAGAGAGCTAATAATGGAATCCAATCAAAACTATATATTCAAGATTTCAAAAAATTTCTATGATGTACTCCCAGAATCCCAAACTACTAACAACGCCGAATTAACTCATGCTACCCTAGACATTTTCAAGCCTCCTTAACCATCAGCAAATATAATCTCACCCACATAAACAAACTACGTAAAAACACGAACTAATTCTTGGGACGAGCACGGTAGCTATAAAAATCGAACGTACTGGTGTCGAAAGTGTATTGACACTTAGACGTCAGGATTCAGCCTATTATGTTGCTATGTAAACCTCGTATCAATACCCATGAAGGCCAGAAATGTCAAGCAAGAATTTAAAAATGGGCTGCCTACAGCTTCTTCGAATAACGTTACGGCGCTTGTAGCTTTGTCTTTCCTTCCTTCATCACAGTAGCCCATTCTTCTCTGTCTTGCGTTTTCCTACGCCATCTCTTCACACCTAATGTTCTCAGGTCTTCCTCTATCGCATCAATCCATCTGAGATGTGGCCTTTCTCTTCTTCTCTTTCCTGCCATGCTGCCCATATTCACCTTCTTTGGAACTCGATTGTCACCCATTCTATGGACGTGGCCAGCCCACTCCAGTCTTCTGATTTTAGCACTATCAACAATATTTGGGCACGTGTTCAGTAATATTTTATTATTTATTTACGTCAAAAACAGTTAAAAACCGCGTATGACGTGCTATGGGGAAAAGTGAATTGTGTGCACATTTTCAAAATTCTGTGATCCCTACACTAAGTCATATACTACTTAAATTTTGAATTTTTGAAAGGGAGAAAAAAAACTCCCATGTAATAAAATCTATTTTCAAGGATAAACAAGCAATAAATTTTGAATTTTGAAAGGGAGAAAAACAAACAAAAAAACTCCCATGTAAAAAAATCTATTTTCAAGGGTAAATAAGCAATAAATTTTGAATTTTGCAAGGGAGAAAAAAACAACAAAAAAACTCCCATGTAATAAAATCTATTTTCAAAGATAAATAAGCAATAAATTTTGGCCCTTATTACTTCCTGCCGCGATAACATGGAAACGATAATTTGAATAATTGTATTTCCCACTGAATTCTAGAAGACGTGCACAGAAAATGAAGTTACATTTATGTGTCCAGAGCAAAACAAGGGGCCATCTCAGCATTTGCTCAATGGATCAGGGAAACTGGACGAAAAACCTGATCGAGATGGGGGTCATTGATCTGAAGCTGTGAAGTTATGTATGAATAGTTAGCAGGTTGTTTATACTATTTATGTTGTGTCCTAAATGGTATTAATGCATGTGTATCATTGTTACAAAAATTAATGTTACTTTTCAGCATGCTCAGTATAGTTCTCTAATTGTATAGGAAACAGTTGTGTAAAAGTTTGTTGTCATGATTTCACTTGGGATTTAAACTTTTCTATTGAATTTAATCGTTTAATGTCATCTGGCAAAGTGTTGTAAAATAATGTACATGTATTGTATGTGAATTTTTTGTAATGAGCTGTTGATACTGTTACCTGATGAATATGATTTCTACGTCGAGTGTTATAGTAATAGACTTCGGCATTTTCTGAAAATATATTCCCGCTCTTAAGCAAGTCATTTTTTACAAAAACCACTGATTCGTAAATAAAAAGACACGGTAATGGTAGAATTCCTAGATTAATGAAGAGAGGCTTACATGAATCACGTGGGTGGGATTTGGTTATTATTCGTACAATTCGTTTTGTAATCTAAAAGTCTGGGAGCTATAAGATGTATTTCCCCAGAATATTATGCCATATCTCAGGCGGGAATGAACATTCGCGAAGTATACACAACGAGCAGTATGAAGGTTGACTGAATTTGCAAGAATTCTGAACGCGTAGCATAATGAACTTAATTTTGTGTTCAATTCATTTAAATGGACGTTCCATTTAAGGTTTGACTGAATTGAGAGACCTAAAAATTTTGTTGAATTAACATGAGTCAATGGTACACTGTTCATTTTCAATGGAGCACAGAATTGTTTATTTGAAATGGAAAACTGCATTAAAACCGTTTTCTTTTCGTTTACTATTAATTTGTTATTTCGGAACCAATTTGAAACATCTGATATTGTACTATCTACGGTTTCTTTATTGCAAAGGATGTTCGTATCATCCGCAAAGAGAACTGTTCTTCCGTTTCGAATCGTCGAGGGCATATCGTTTACGTAAAGTAGGAACAGAATAGGGCCTAAAATCGATCCTTGAGGAACTCCACATGCAACGGGCAAAGAGTCGGAAAGGTGCGTACGTAATGCTCCATCATTCCAGTAAGGTATTTCAACTTTCTGAGATCGTTGTTTAAGGTACGAACATAACCAATCTAGAGCAATACCACGGATTCCATATGAAGGTAATTTTAAAAGTAAAATGTCATGATCAATGACGTCAAAAGCTTTTGAGAGATCTAAAAATAATCCAATAGGTGCCTCGTTTTGATCTAATGATGAGGCGACATCTTTAAGAAAAGAAATTATAGCTGTTTCCGTTGATTTTGATTTTCTAAATCCATGTTGGCAATCTGAAAGCGCGTCGTGTTTAGTGAGAAAGGTTTCCATTCGTACGTAAAAAGTCTCTCTAATATTTTTGAAAAAACTGATAGAAGAGAGATGGGCCGATAATTTTGAATTTCATTTTTGTTGCCTTTTTTGAAGAGCGGCTTAATTTTAGCTGTTTTGAAAATATCTGAAACGTTCCAGTGCATAAAGATGCATTAAATATGTGAGTTAACGGGTGTATAATGGCATACGCACAAGTCTTTAACAAAGAATCTGGGAATTCATCTAAACCGGACGAATATTTATTTTTTAGTTTACCGATTATTTTGAGAATTTCATAGAAAGAAGTTTCGGAAACGAACATTGTGTCTAAAATTTTGGGTGCACTGTCTGTTTTTGAATTTTGTGCCTGAAGACCCTTAGTGAGATCGGCAGCAATTCTCGAAAAGTATTGGTTAAAGAGACTAGCCACTGTTGCCGGATCGTTGACATTTATATCGTTATATTTTAAAACAACATTCTCCACGGGTTTTCTAGTTGATTTGGTAGTATTTTTTATTATATTCCACATTGATTTTGTTTTATTATTTGAGTTCAAAATATCCTGATCGTTTTTCATGATTTTTGCCTGCCTTATGACTTTTCGTAACAATGTTTTGTATTTTTTAAAGTAGATAAGGAAATCTTGAGATACGTCATGACGTTTGGAAATGAAAGAAAGAATTCGCTTGTTTTTACAAGATGTCCTAATCCCTTGTGTTATCCAAGAATTGCTTTTCCGTGAAATATTTAATTTTCGTTTTTGAAGAGGAAAGCAAGTGTTAAAATGAATTGAAAGAGTTGAAAAAAAAGAATTATATTTCTCGTTTGTATCAACAGTATTATAAACCGCTTCCATGACTCCTGCATCAAGTAGTCTATGAATAATTTAATTTTACTTTCAGTAAACAATCTAGTCATACGTGTATTATTTATTGTGTCAGTGATCGCATTTCTTATAATGGTAAGAATTTGTGCATTGTGGTCACTGTATCCTAAATCTTTTGTTTCAACTTCATATCGAGTAGTAGTTTTGTTAATTATAATTTGATCAATTGCCTTCATCGAATTTTGTGTGATTCGTGTAGGTACATTAATTGTAATGTCTAAATTGAAGGAATTAATTAAATTGAGAAACTTTTCTTTCTCGCAAGATTCGACCAGAAAATCAATGTTAAAATCTCCGCATACAACAATGAATTCAAAAGAGTGATTGCTGACTTTGTTAAGTGTTATCTCCAGGTTTTCTAAGAACAAAATATAATCTGCAGTTCTCTTTGTTGGAGGTCTGTAAATGCAAAGTATTATCACTTTTAGTGAAGTAAGATGTACAACAGAAATTTCGAAAATATTTTCAATGGAACACACATTTAATTCTGCCAAGGGGATAGAATCAATATTATTTCTAACGTAAATACAAGAACCACCATACGTAGGACCTTTATGCGATTCTCTCTCTCTACAATAAAAGCCTGCGAGGTAAAAGTTTGGAATTTGGAAAATGCTAAGTTCATTAGGAGATAACCAATGTTCTGTAAAGCAAAGAACGTCCGTTTGATTTAGATCGCTCTGTAGAGCTGCCTCGATAAACTCAGTTTTATTTGAAAGGGACTGAACATTATGGTGAAGAATGTTTATTTTTTGCAAGTACCTACACGAATGTTTTTCTGCTGCATTTGACTGTAGTTGCTATATATTTACTCCATTTTTACCGCGAGTGCGTGGTCGAAGGTTGTAGTGTGTCCGGGCAGTGACAGGTTGTGAGGAAGATGGGGCATCAGATGAAGACGAATTGGTAGTGGGAATGGGAGAAACGGGAGTAGGTTCAGAGGAAGAGGCAACAGGGTTCGAAATAAGGGT
>BLKR01013270.1:0-12512 GCA_011170035.1 Teleogryllus occipitalis | reverse complement strand
ACTTGTGTTAAAAATTTATATCACTAAAGTAGTTAGTTTATTCCACTGATTTGTTGAATTTGTTCGACTTTGGGCACGAAGAATTCAAAATAATACTAATTAGATATAGGAAAAACATATTGAACTGCAATTCAGCACAATTCGATTGCAGTACATTACAAAATAAATGACAATATTATGTTAATATTAATAAAAATAACATTCCAGTTATATTTGAGTTAAATGCAAATTCCAGGTAAACACTAAATATGCACATAAACAGGGCGGGTAGTTTATCATTCGTCAAAGATGGCGAAGAAGTCATTTCAATCAGCCAAGGTCACACCTCCGGAGACAGCGGAGCCTCGTACAGGCCCCCGCACTTTGCGTCTGGCGAGACACTCGACTGATTAGTGATTCCGGTCACTGTAGCCAAGATCATTAGTCGCGTAAGCGTAATGTATGTTTTTTCCTCCGAAGGAGACGGTAATTTTCTTCCACTGAATAGCGATATTCAGAGCTGATCTACCTACCATCTATCGGAGTGTTCTCCAACCAGGTCACCCGGAGAGATGACAGTACAGTGCATTAACTGATGTCACTGCAATACCTCTGAATGGGAGGTCCTAGGTTCGAGTCTCGAAAACGGCAGGGTTTTCGACACTAGCTTTCCATCTAGCCCGAATTCACTCGTCTGCAGGAGAATTCTAACGGCTGGCTGCTCTGATCTGTAGATTTACCGTTGTTTCTCGGATCGACCCCAGGCAAATGTCGAAGCAGTACCCTAACAAACGAACAACGGTCTGCGCGCAATCTTTCCTTCCTCTTTCCTGTCCTATCCTCACCCCCTACACCCACTCACACTAACATGCACTACACTAGCACACATGCCAAGACCGGTCGGGAGCTTAGAGCTTGTCTTGGCTGGGACGGTGTACAGCTGGTGGGAGATACCTGGTCGGGGAAACCCCTCCCAGTGGCTGGTAGGTCGGCACCGGATCTCGCCATCCAGCAGGGAAAGATTACCGCAACCCTGCTGATGACAAAACATGCACTACACTTACAGGACTAATCTCAGTAGTTGACGCTCCCGGAACCACAATCAATCAATCAATCAATTGACCGACCAACCAACCAGATCTCCTACCAGCGGGGTACCGCCCCAGCACCGACACGTTCTAAGCTGCCGATCGGTCTCCCGGCATGTGTGGTAGTGTAGTGCATGTAAGTGTAAGTGTAAGTGTAAGTGTGTGTGTGTAAAGGGAGAGTGGATAGGACAAGGAAGAGGAAGGAAAGATCGCGTCCGATCCTTGCCAGCCCGTTTGATAGGGTACTGGTCCGGCATCTTCGCCTTGGTGTTGGATCGGAGAAACCACCGAAAACTACCTATCAGAGCAGTCAGCCGCCAGAATTCTCCTCCAGACAGCGACTGAATTCGATTTAGCTGACAAGCTAGTGTCGAAAATTCTGACACCGTTGGGAGTGGGATCCCTACGACCTCTCGTTCAGTGGCATTGCAAAGACATCAGTAGATGCTCTGAGCCAACCACCTTCTGACCAGAACTCTAGGGCCAGCGGGTCAGAGGCACGCAAAACACACGTAGATGCTCTGAGCCAACCGCCTTCAGGACTAGAAATCTAGGCCAGCGGGTCAGAGGCATTGCAGACACATCAAAAAGGATGCTCTGAGCCAACAATCTTCAGGACCAGAACTCTAGGGCCAGCGGGTCAGAGGCATTGCAAACACATCAGTAGATGCTCTGAGCCAACCGCCTTCAGGACTAGAACTCTAGGGCCAGCGGGTCAGAGGCATTGCAGACACATCAGTAGATGCTCTGAGCCAACCACCTTCAGGACTAGAACTCTAGGGCCAGCGGGTCAGAGGCATTGCAGACACATCAGTAGATGCTCTGAGCCAACCACCTTCAGGACCAGAACTCTAGGGCCAGCGGGTCAGAGGCATTGCAGACACATCAGTAGATGCTCTGAGCCAACCACCTTCAGGACTAGAACTCTAGGGCCAGCGGGTCAGAGGCATTGCAGACACATCAGTAGATACCCTGAGCCACCTAACACGGTGCCCACTCGGGTACTAAACCGCAGTAGCATTCCACCGTCGAAGCGTTCGTCCGCGCGGTGGCGCGCGCGGGGCCTGTGTGCCGTGGGGGTGGGTGGGCCTCGTTAATCATCCCCCGCGTGCGGCGGAGGGGAGGGAGAGGGGAGGGAGGGTGGCCGAGCGGCCAGCGAGAGCAGATCCACCCGCGCCGGGCTCAGGCGTCCGCCCCCTCAGCGCCTCCCGGAGGGCGGGGGCGAGGGCGAGGGCGAGGCGACGCCGCGCGTAGGGACCAAGGGGTTGCGAAAGTTAGGGGTGGGAGGGAGGGCCGGAGCGCGGCGGTTGGGGTGGGGCGGGGTGACGCGGGCGAGCGAGGTGGGCGTGGCCGGGCGAGCGAGGAGAGGCAGAGGGTGACGAGGGAACGAGAGGTGGGATGGGGCGGGGTGGGAACGTTGGAATGGCGGCGGGGGAATGTGGGAGGGCAAGTAGGGTGTGGGGGGCAAGTAGGCGGCGGGGTGGGGCACGTTGGGGCGGCGTGGGCACGTTGGGGAATAGGGTAGGCACGTTGGTGGTGCGGGATGGGTATGTTGGGGGCGGGGGCGCATTGGGGGCGGTGTAGACACGTTGGGGGGGCGGAGTGAGTACGTTGGGGGTGGGGTGGTCTCGTTGGGTGAGCAGGAGGTGCGGAACGGGACGGGGCATGGCGAGTGAGGCGAGGTTGGGCGGGGTAGGCGTGGCGGGGAGAGGCAGAGAGAGAGAGAGAGAGAGACAGGGTGGGCAAGGCGAGGCGAGGAGAGGCAGAGAGTGACGAGGGAAGGCGAGGTGGGATGGGGCGGGGTGGGAACGTTCGGGTGGGGGCGGGTAAGTGGAGGGCAAGTAAGGTGTTGGGAGGCAAGTATGGTGTTTGGGGGGCAAGTAGGGGGCGGGGTGGGGCACGTTGGGGCGGCGTGGGCACGTTGGGAGGGCGGAGTTGGCACGTCGCGGGGAGCACGTTGGGGAATAGGGTGGGCACGTTGGTGGGGCGGGATGGGTACGTTGGGGGTAGAGTGGGTTTGTTGGGGGTGGGGTGGACACGTTGGGTGAACAGGCGGGACGGGACGGGACGGGGCGGGGCGAGTGAGTCGAGGTTGGGCGGGTCAGGCGTGGCGGGGAGAGGCAGAGAGAGACGGGGTGGGCAAGGCAAGGTGGGATGGGATGGGGCGAGGCGGGGAAATTTGGGTGGGCGGGGCGGGGCGGAGAGGGTTGAGAAGGGGCGGGGCGGGATGTGGCGAGCCGGAGAGGGGGCGAACTGGGCTGGGGCAAGGGAGTCTGGCGGGCTGGCGCAAGGGAGCGTGGGGGAGGGGTTGGCTTTGGCAAGGGACCGACGCTTCGCGCGCGATGGAGGGTCCGTGAAGGAGTGGGGGGCCGCTCGCATTATCGCACTCACTACAACAGGGTTCGCGAGTGAAGTAGGCGTACGGAGGTGGAGGCGGGTTCTCCATACTGGGGAGGAAGGAAGGATCAGAAGAAGGGAGAACAAGGAAAGGGGAAAGCACCAAGAGCTGGAAGGGAGGTTGGTCATCATATGAAGTTCTCTTCCCAGATAGATTTAGACGGAAACACTGGTTTCTTACTTCCTTGCGATTGGGAGGTTAATCGAAATTCGAAAAAATATGGTATGAAAAAAATTAATTGTGTAAATTCAACTTATATAACCAATGCATTCGGGATATACAATGCTTACATTCAAGTTATACAATATCTACCCTCATGTTATGAATATTTGGTTTCTGAGATGTACTGAGTTTAAACTAGAGTTGTATGTTAAATTGAATTACGTTGAGTGGAGACGTCATGCACGTACGTTCGAAGAGTGAGATGGCGCCAATGCGTTGTCTACACGAGGTGACAAGACGTTCAAAGGGAGGGGTGCGATTTCGCACACACTACAAAAGGGCCTATGAGTGATTGAGGAGGCGAAGGTAAGTTCCCATGTGAGGAAATACACAGTAGGCGGTGTTTAGGGAAGGGATCAAAAGAAGAGACAAAGAGGAGAGCATTGAAAGGGATCACTAGAGGTGGAGACGGGTTATCATACCAGGCAGTCATTTCCAAACGAGGTTTGTGATTGAGTTATGATGCATACTTTCTAAGCCAAGAAGGGAAGATCAAAATTAGGTAAATTACGAAATAAAATCTTCTAAATTCCTCGAATAACTCTAATTAAAATGACTGAAATTTGGAATAAAAAATAATATCTTTCAAATTTTATTAACAAAGGAAGGAGTAAATTTTATGTTTCAAATTTGGTCATTGATTCCACGAAATACACTTATAGAGTCTGCCATTTGTCTATTTTACTGGAATAAAATATTTTTTTTTACACAACCATTTCAAACAAAAAATAATAAATTTCAAATCATTGTAAACATTAATCAAAAATATCCTAAATAGAAGAATTACGAAAAAATGAAACTTCTTCCCTTGAGATAAATCTTATTTATGCATTTACAAAAATCAGTTAACTCTAACTTGGACTATTTACACTTAACAAGTTACACTATAATCTTTATTCTTTAAATAAATGTTCGACAGTTCAAATTTATTTATTGGTACAATACCTCCTAAAAGTCGCATTATTTACCATCTTCATTCATAAGTCATACCTAGATTATGTAAATGTTTATTCGGGTTTTATTTCTCCTTCACGTAGACAATATTCTGCTTATTTTATATTCATTTACAAACCACAATAATCTTCAGCCACTTCAATTTTAACATGTAATAATCACTGAAATTTGTCTTTGCAGTCATAATTCTCATCTTTTTATTGTAAGTCTAGAATAAAAATTGATGTAGATTTCAACGATATGTACCCTCTCCCTCAGAAAAAATGTCGTTCAAAATTCTATCTTCCACACCGCGCCGACAAACTTGGACACCCCTCGGCCTGGGGGAGGGCAGGGGGAGGGACGCGTTGACCAATCGCTAGCAGGTAGAACCACAGTTGTCAGTGATTGGTGCAACATCCCAAGAGGCAGAAAGAACGCTGTCTCAGGGGGAGAGGGGCTAGTTCGTTTACGTACGAGACAGAAATATCGTCATATTTCCCTGCCGAAAGAGATAGTTTGCCAGCGCGTACGCCACGACGAAAAAAATATTTCTAAGCGGGGTTTTCCGTCCAGAATGATTGTCTATAGACCAGTAAATATTTATCATTTTAGCAACAATTATTCTAACTTTTAGTAATCGATTTGTAACTCCTGACAAACTGCTATTTTGAGATATTCATTTCAGGCACAATTTGCGGAGCCTTCCCGGCCGTTCTAACGCATATTTCGAATTTGTTTATAAAATTATAAATTGTTGCAAAATTGTTAATTCGCTGTTTTTGGTTCTGGGACATCGGGAGACTCTCCCCCCTTTAGATTTGCAAAATTTGGAAATTGTTTATAAATTTGCAATTGTTGCAATTTTTTTATTGTCTAATCTGAATGGCGTTTAAATGTGATGCAAAATTCCGGAATCCGTTCGGTGCTATTATATCTCGTTCTCGAGATATATGTAATTGTTTATAAGAAATTAACATCTTAGTAGACCCCATTTGTTTGCGCTTAATTCATTCGCGATAACAGAATAGCGTGGGATGGGCATACTGAAAAAACAGTTCTCCAATGCCGCGCTTTTGCCTGCCACGTACGCTTAAAATGCACTTGCTTGTAAACAAATTCTGTGGCCAATTTAATTATGCTAAATTCGTATTTTTACGGCGAGTATGAGCATAACTTTTATTTGGTTTTTATATTCTCTTTTAAGTCCTACAATTTGCAAGGCGATATATTTATCAAATAGGAAAGAAATTGATTATAAAAAAATATTTTTCAAGGTGCATTACGCCCAAACAATTGTTTCTGTTTTTCTATCAAAGGGATGTTGAGCAACCGAATAACTGTATTATTAATTTTTTTTAAGTCCCCTGTTAACACCGAGAGTCAGAAACTATTTGTTCCTCTTGTTTAACCATTACGATTAAAAAATAGGGAAACATATTGCTTAGCTGTTTGCTATAAACTGCACTGGATTGGATGAATGTAGTGTTAAGGTTTTCAAATACAGAAATATTCAATTTGTGTTTTGAAAGATCACATGAGTAGAATCACACATCACAATATTTACACAAGTATAGAAATTTCTAAATAAACGTATATAAACTTTAAGTTAATATTTTCAATTCAATTTATCATTCCTTTCTAAAACTGTTAATTTGATGATTTCATTGTATAATATTCAAATCAGAGCTTTATGTGCTAAATCTACGCATTGTTGATACATATTTTTAAACAACATTAATATATTTAATATACATTTAAAAGGGTTTTAGATTGGCGAACGTTTCAATGAAATTTCATGAATTCCTAAATGCTTGAAAATAAATACTTGTAAAATTAAATTATTGTAGCGTGTAAAAATATAACAAACTCACGTATTTGGTAAAACGAGTTGATATTACTAAAAGAAAGCAAAACAGATGTTATAACAATTCAAAGAGATTTAGCGTTTGTTTACAGTTTAGTAAATATCAATGCTCTAGCATTTCCCAGTGAAAATACATAGAACGAACTTGGTGGTCAAGTGATATGACCTTCCCAACGCAGACTACATTTCAGTATCGTCAGAGTTCGAAGGTGGTTTGTTGGCCGCCATTCTACGAATCTATCAAAACCTTGCATTTTGCACGACCATCTGTACAGGGAGAACGTAGCGGTTTATTAAACGGAAACGGGCCATTCGAGGTATCTAATGTGCACTCTTTGAAAACGTTTAACTATTATAAACTATCCATAAGAAAAATATCAAATAAACAATGTTAAACGTCACAAGCTTAACATTGCCTTTACTATTTGAATGTTTTCAACATCCCCAAAACCAACAGAAAACCCATGTTTTTACAGGTTATTATAAAACCAATTCAATAAATATTCACGTTATTATTTTTAAAACACTCAAATATCTACGATGTTATTTGATTCATGTCTTCATCGAAGATCTGAGATTAAAAAACTGATAAACAGAGAAAATTAAAGTAATTTTGAGTGATTGATGAAGTTGAATGATCAAATGAAAAACAATGTTTCTTCATTCATATAATGCTATCGTGTTTAACAGACATGTAATTACATGTGATACCTATATTTAAACATCCAAACTAATGAAAATTTTCAAAATTAAAATCATCAATAAAACGTTGATTCATCAGCAAGGATTATATTTTTAAATACTTTTTTGAGATTCATGTGCTCCTGTGTGAATAACGTAGTAAACGTGATTCGTATGAACAGTTTCTCAGAATAATACAAAACCTGCTAGACACATACACTAAACATAATAGTTGTCAAATAGTTATTTACAACATGAGTATCATAAGATATCTTATTACAATACGAAATTGGAGAATTATCAAACAAGACTCTTTAGCCGAAATTGTTAACCAATTGAATATTGTAATATAATGTTACCATTTGAATATCATAGAAAGTAAGACGCAATTTGTCAAAATTCATGCGAACTATAATTTTTCTTTAAATATTACTCCTTATCCTGCGAAAGATGTGTGACAGTACTTATGTTAACAGTTCTACTGCCATGGGTTTAATTAATTAGTTTTCAGTACGCAAATTATTGTTTTTGGTTTTAAAGATGCATGGATATACAGAGTATCGGGGAAGGAAACGTGGAAAGTTTGAAAAAAGTGTTTTAAACAATTTTAATCATACATTGTCTAAGAAACTACGTAGATATTGTAAATAACTGAGCTGCAATAAACACGCAAATCCTGGTTTGAAAATATGATTTCTACGCAAAACTTTGCATTCTAGAATCATGTAAACAGACCAGAAACATGTAACATGTTTATTATTAACAATATAAATTAATATATTAGTTCAGAAAAAAATTAACCGAGAAATAAAGAAGCAGTCGAACTGTGAAAATTGGATGCTTTTTTATTTCTAGGTTAATTTTTCTTTCTGATCAAATGTATTCATTTATTTTGTTAATCATAAACAATTTAGATATTAATGAAGTGTTTATATGCTTCTACAACGCAAATAGTTGCCTAGAAAACATATATCCAAACCAACTTTTGAATGTTTATTGCGGCTTAGCCATTTGGAATATCCGTGTAGTTTATTAGACAAAATAAGCTTAAAATTGTCTTAACAGCTGTTTTTCGAAGATTCGACATTTCTTCCCCGAATATCCTGTATATAAAAGGCTTGATTTCTGTTGGTACGCGACGGAACGGCGTTCCGGTTCTTTGGAAATAATTATGAAATTATATTATATATAAATCGCTATTGCTATTATATTAATAATTAATTCGAGGCGCGTTTCGGGGCCTAAGATTTTAAAAATAAAGGATATATGTATCATAATAACTCTTATGACGACACTGTTCTCAGTTACGTCAAGTTTTAATTTAGAGAATCAAAGTGAATGGTCTAAGTTTACTCACCTAAATAAAGTTTATCTTACTATACATACTATTTAGAAAGTGTTTTATGTTCAAAACAAGTGTTGCCTCAACAGCATATATTTTAACGTATTATTCGTAATTGCTATGCAATATTCAATACGGACTATGTGGACCTGCAAAAAAGAAACAAAAAGAAAAGACCTACTGCAGCAGAAAATATTTTCCACTCGTCGGGATTCGAACTCGGGTCTTTAAAGTTAACATACCTGACACGGTTCCCCCTCACCACCAGGTTACCTCCTTTCCGATGCGAAAAGAAAGTGAAGCATTTGCAGTTTAAAAAAAAACAGGGTGTTCAATTTATCTTAATACAAGATCTATTTTTAAAAAGAGATTTCATGAAACAAAAATCTCTAGCGTTCATATTGTTTTTCGACAATGTTATAAAGATCAGTCGGGGCTAATATTATACAGTAGAAAATGGGGGTTAATGTATTACACTTTAAGAGTTGTTATTTATTTATGTCCAAAATTAAAGAGAAAATGACAACTGATAGGAAATATATTCTATTATAATGACCATATAGCAAACACTCAGAATGTAACAATATTTGGGAGGAAAAAAATCAAAACTAAAATGCCTAATTTTTCCAGTCAAAAACTTTACCGCCGTGATATAAATCTTTTGATGTTACTTCGTTATTTTTTATGACACGATATTTTGAAAATAGGTTATCATTAAGAAAGAATTAATATTCTTTTCTGCGTTAAAATAATGCAATAATATTAATCGTGTCATGATATATACAGCCTCAAATTTGTGGGGCTAATATGATACAACTTAAGAGGCTAATGTAATACGGGTGTCGGGGCTATTTCGATACACTAAAAATTAACACGCAGACAACTGGAAGGGATTTTTTTATGTTTAATATTACATCAAAGGCGCTAAAATTCCGATTTGATGTTGATAAACTATCCAAGTGTTTATCTGAGAAAGAAAGAGCAGGCGACAATTCATATAGATTTCCTCGTTCTCCTCCCTACCCAGTACATGGTGATTCACTTATGATTATCAATTGGCGAAAGCTTCTGCTGTTTCAGTGCAGTTACTGATTTTTCACTGGAATCACAACGAACCAGGCCTACAATAGGAGCTAACACCATCCCTTCAACTCCAGATATCAACTGTTTTCATCCAGTATTTTTTAGATAATACTGTTGGAAAAAAATTTTAAAAAACAGTAGCCCTCCAAAGAATAAGGAAGCGGTTAGAACCAATAGCAGCAATCATTACTAGTGGAGAGTCGATCATTACTAGGAGAGAGTGGAGTGTTCAATTTACATTAATTTAATGCCTATTTTTAAAAAGAGATTTCATGAAACAAAAATCTCTAGCGCGAATATTGGTTTTCGACAATGTTAATAGGTATTTGTTTGCAATTTTCGAAAATTCAGATCGTTCGCCCAAAATTGAACGTACGCCACCTTTAAACATCTTGTGCTTCGAGGAATAGATTTACAGAAAAATTGGAGCTCTTTTTGAGAAAATTATGTAAATATGATGGGGTTTGGTGTAAAATACCTTCAAAATTAAAAGATTCGTTTCAAATTCGGAGATTCGTAATATTAGCCAGATCGTTCAAGGAATATCCATTTTGGTGAAAATCGTGTTTACTTTAGGCTCTAGAATTACTCACACGAAAACGGATTCACAAAGAGGTTTTTTGGAAAATCACTTTTTCGGGTTCAAAAAACAAGCGTTTTGACAGCCTTGTGTATAGAAAATAAAAGAACAATACCAACAATCCACTTTTTTCGAACTAGCTACTTACAAAACGTGTTTTCTGTGAAAATTTCGACACTTCCTCCTACAGCATTACGTAACTCTCTTTACACGTGGTGGTAAAAATGTTCCAGCGTTACTGGGATTTGAACTCGGATCCCTGTAGTCTGTAGGTCTGGCTTGACCGCACTGTGCTATCACAGATATTTCTCAATACGCTGTCCAAGCACACTTATTACGAAAAGAATAGTTACGTGATATTCATTGCACTTAGATTTTTTATTAGAGGAATGTTCTACATGTGTCAAAGGTATCAAATTCGCAATAAAAATTTAAACGATTACAGCCCACGCAACTACATAGCTCAGTTTACTAAGAAATATTTTCAACCAGAAGCGGTGGTCTTTAGAACCGTCTGTGGAAGTCGTTCCCGGTCTTATCTTTCGGCGACTATGGCCAAGGTTGAATTACGTCACAGATGAAAGTTGCGATAACTCTAGAGCTAAACACGGGCGCACATACAGACGTTCTGAAGCCAGAATCGCAATAGGGGCATATTTATACGTGATTCTTAAAGACATTAACACACTAAAATAAGTAGTGGCGCCTCAAAACACATGCTTTATGTGATATTTATAATGGATACGAATGATTAAAACTATACAATTAACCGCAAAATTGTTTCTACCCGCAAAAATTATTCGCCGTGGATGAGATTCGATCTTACGTGCCTAAGCTTCTCCAATAGTGCGCTTACCTGCTATACCACAGACGCTCTTATAACTTTTGTCTCTCACAAAGATGATTTGAAACTGTCATGTATCACAGATTTGACTAAAAAAGAACGTGCGGCGTTTAGATGCTTGTGTTAACTACAGACGGACAAACAGACGTTTTGTCGTAAATAGATTTTTTAGTAACAAGGACCCACAAAACATGGATTCTGTCTACAAACGTATTGAAGAAATTCACTATATACAAGAATAAAATTTATCTACTTTTGTCGTGACCAGTGATCGGAATTTAGAGGTTTTTGTTGAAAAATGCCCGTCTCCCGGCGCATGATTACAATACTTTTTCTTCTTACTACATAATTACCAGAAAGGAAGAAAAAATTGTTTTTCATTGTTTCTATTCAACGAAAATTTTCAATCAATTCCAAAGGTGAAATAATCAGTAAATATTAAAAGAGATTTATTGACAATATGAAATGAAATACAATAAGAAAGGAATCTTCTGTTCTTTACTTGGTATTCTTAACAAATCTTTAGAAAAATCATAATAAAGGCATTATTTCAACAACATTCGAATATTATTGTTAGAATCTATGGGGAAACTGTTAATGCCGGGTCCTGGTAACGTAAAAAGGGTTAACTAATGTTGTGAAATATAGAAAAAAATCCTTTAACTCGTGTTGCCAGAAACTAATGTTTTGTGGGTCGTTGATACAGAAAAATCGAACGACGACGAAAAGCCTGTTTGTTCGTGTGTCTGTTGATGTGTCTGTTCTTGTGTCTCTTCGTCTGTCTGTCTGTAATTTTCAAAACAAATTATATGACCTTATTGAAAGAATTATTTATGGACAACAAATTTCATTTGAAAGAAAAATATCTGTTCAATTTTAGAGTTGTAGGAAAACACCGAAAAAATTCTAACTTTTCCAATTTTCGAAAATTCAGAATTTACAGTGGACATAAGACGTATGTCGCCTTTATAAGTGTATTTAACTCTATTCTTAGAAGAAATTTAAAGAAAAAATTTGGGGTCGTTTTTGAGAAACTTTTGAAAATGACCGACGGCTTCATGTAATGTACCCTCAAATTTTAATGAATGATTTTTAAAATCTCAAAGTTTCAACTAGAATCACATCGAAAAGGGATTCTTCAATTTGGAAAAGATCGTACGATCTGTTTAGGCGCTAGTAGTGTTCACAGATGGAGAGAGAGACGAACAGACGCAGACAGACTGACGTTTTGCTTTCAATTGGTGTTTTGGCATCAAAGACCCACAAAACACGAATTATGGTTACATCACGCGTTAGAGATTTTTTCTCTTAATTTAGTAACTGGATTTATCCACTCCTTTGTTTTCAGGGCCCGGCAATACATTTTTTCTGCCGAAAATTCGCCGTTCTTTTTCGCGGAGCATTACATAACTTTCTCTATACTACGTATATTACTCCGTATGTATGTGCGTATACGAGAAAGTAAAAAGTTACGTAATTCTACGGAGGAAATCGG
>BLKR01013269.1:0-12513 GCA_011170035.1 Teleogryllus occipitalis | reverse complement strand
AACGCCACCGGCAGCACTCTAACGAGATAAGTTAAAATACACAGAAAGTTGTATAACAACGCGAATTGGTACGAAATCGCATCATCTGTATAGAAAGACGTTAATATTCTCAATTTGCCATGAGAATATACTTAGCATCCCGACAATATTTTCGTTCATTAGAAGTTGAACATACGCATATTGGTCGGAAAATACACTCAAACAAAATGCTCATGCAGATGATAAGATTCTCTGAGCAAATACTTCTCTACTATTCAGGAGGATTGAAGTGTTAATTGGTAAGTCTTAAATAGTTATTGAATTCATGTCAACCAATGCTGTTCATCATTTGTAGCCTGGTTAGTTATCCCTGGCATGCATGCGTCCCTTCTCCCCATCAAAAATTTCAGAGGTCAGAAGCAACGTCAGTCGACTGGTAGCATGGTAAGCTCCATCAGCAGCGAGGTAGGGCCAAGCGACATGTTACGATATATTGCCTACTCGATCTGGACGATGTTGGTACTCGACGGATGGACGGATGTAGTCTGGACGGAACTGTCTGGACGGATGTAGGCCCTGCTAGTTTGAATCCTTAATTTGAATCTTGAAGATACTTTACATGAAGTGTCAATAATATTTTTATGTTTTTCATAAATGCTCCTTTGTTATTGATTAATCTTTCTTCAAGAATAGAGTAAAGGATGATGAAATGGCACAGGTATCGTTTTCGTTGAACTCTTTGAATTTCCGGAAATACAAGAAGTTACAAATAATGCGAGAAATTTTGTGATGTTGTAGCACAACTAGATGTTTGTGTTTTAATGTGTACTGGTGCAAGACGTTTCAGAATGAGAAGTATCATACTACAAAACAAGGTGACGCCAATAATTATGCAATTTCACAGATTTAATTTTGCCCTGAAAATTAGAATATACAGCATAATGAATATTCAATTGATTTTTTGTTTTTCTAACTGTGATTATTTTAATGAAACTTCCACTTTAAATGTTAATTTTTATATAACCTAATAATAAATAAAGCCTATTGGGTAGTGTGAACCATTTGTTCGCGGGGTACAGGTTCATTATGCACAAGACGGATATTCTGTGATTAGGTTCACAATTCTCAGAATTAATTAAATTGTAGAGAATGATGAATTAGCTTTGTGTTACGAATTTGAAGAGAGGAAAATTTTGCGCCAATTTAACCGAATAATTTGGACAAGTCTGCTTTAAAAGCGACCTTTTGATTGTTATGTTGCAAGACACCAAAATTACATCTTTTACTTGGCCAATACTATTACAGGAAATAATGTAGATCGAGATTTGGAAGTGACCTACTTAAAGAAGAGCTTCAAAGTGGAATTTTCTTTATTTCTTATAATTGCAAGTGATGGATCTTTAGTAGTAAATAATATAAAATTACTTTTCTCTTTATCTAAATATCGGAGAGCAATGAAAATGCAAAATTCTTGCATTACTTTTTGATTGAACTTTTCAAGACTTAAATCAGAAAAACGTTATTTATTACTCGAGTTACAAGATATATTTTGTGATACAAAAATGGAATAAAACATAAGTTACTGCTTGTAATTGCTGTAAAAAGTATTTTATATATAAAATATTTTTTAGTTGAATCTATCGCATTTTTTTTACATTTATTTACATAGATGGTAAATATATAGCTCAGTTTAAAATAACTCTACATATGTTTGATGGCTTAATAGCTAATTGAAATTAAAACTTGAAACTAATACAAAGGTCGAAGTTACTCTTGGGGTTTCTCTAGTCGGGATCTAATTCAGAGAATGTTTTAAGGAAAATGTGGTATGAAAACTTATTTTATATTCGGGTTCTGTGTGATGTGTTTTTGCCGAGTCTGTGAACTGATAGTGAAAGGATTTGGGATATGTTTGAGAAGTTGGTAGCTAGATAGGTGATGTGATGGTCTATAGTCTCTAGGTCGAATTCATTATGTAACTGTTTGTTGGCGACGTACCAGGGAGCGTTTGAAATAATTCTGAGAAATTGATTTTGTATTATTTGAAGTTTTCTTTGGTTGGTTTTTGCTACATTTAACCAGATTGGGCAGGCGTATAGTAGCAAGGGTCTTATTATTGTTTTGTATACTTGTATTGCTGAATTGTATGATAATTGGCTGAATCTGTGTATTAACGGCTTAACAGTATTAATTTGATTCTGGCTTGAGTGATTTTGACATCTATTTGCTGCTTCCAATTGAGTTTTGTGTCCACTTTCAGTCCTAAGTATCTGATTCATTTATGGAGAGGGAGCCAGTTGATGAATGTATTGTTTAGCATTAGTGGTTGTGGGGGTGAGTGTGGACGGAGTGTGAAGATTTTGGCGGCCGCGTGGATGGATTGAGTTAGATTTTATATTTTGAAGTCCAGCTGACTATTAGGATAAGGTACAATTCAACTTTGTTGCTGCAATCAGTAAGTAAAAGACCGGAGTTATATAAGGCTGTATCATCAGCAAATTGTGCAATGTGGAGGTCGTTTAGCTGGGGAATGTCTGCAACATAGAGATTAAATAAAGTAGGTAATAGAGGTGATCCATGTGATAGTCCTGTTAAGATTGATCTTGAGTTGAAATGGTAGATGTTCACATTTACAGGAAAGGTTTTGTTACTGATGGAACTTTAAATGATGGACTGGATATAATGCGGTGTGCGTTTTTTTATTTTGTATATGAGACCTTCATGCCATGTCTGATCAAACACCTGTGTTAGGTCGATGTGATACTGTGTGATACTGATACTCTGTTTTTTTTAAATGATGAATAAAGCTGTTCGGTAATGCGAACGAATTGGTGTAGTGTAGAAAGTTTTTCAGTGAATCCAAGTTGTTCCTTCGGTATGGCTTTAGTTACCTGTGTTCTTTTAGTCTTTTGATAATTATTTTTTCAAAAATTTTGGATAACGTGGGAAGTAAATTTATGGGTCTGTAGCTATTTGTATCGGCGTGATTTTTGTTGGGTATGGCAATGGGGATAACTATAGCATGCTTCTAAGATTGAGGAAAATAACCTATTCTAAAGCAGAAAGCGTAAATATTAGTCATATTTTCTATTGCAGGAGTTAGGTTTCTCACTAAAGTATTGTTTATGTTGTGGCCGGGTGCTTTCCTGGAGGGTAATTTTTTAATGTTGTTAATTTCAGCTGGATTGGTGAAATGTATGTTGTGATGTGGGCTTTAGTATGTCTCTTTGTTGCTTTTGTGTATTGTTTTATGTTCAGGGTGTTCGTTTGAGATGTTGCTTATAAACGTTGATGAGAAGTAGGATGCTAGCTCTTCGAATTTTTCAACGGATGTATATGCTTTACCTGTAGAAGTGTTAATTGGTGGTATCGTGCTTTTCTTTTTCAGTATTCTGTTGGTGAATTGCCATAAAGAGTTGTCTGCATTGAGTGTAGATAATAATGCTTGGTATTGTTGGTTGTTGTGATTGGTTATTAAGTTTTTAACTACTTTTGTAATTAAATTTAGATCTGATTTTAAGTTCGATGTTCTTAGCTGATTCCATAGTCTGTTTTATTTTTTATTGAGATTGCATTCAATATATCAGATGGTAAGTTTTTATGTTTATTACTATGGTTATTAGATGATATATTTAGTTGTGTTACTTGGATGGTAGAGTGGATTAGCGTATTGATGTTTGATACAGCCTGACTGATTTCGGCGGGACAATATTTTAAATTGTGGGATTTTATTTCTTCGTATTTCGTGGAAATTTCTCCAGTTGATTTTTAGGGTGTTTGATTTAGGTACGGTTGCATGTTGTGGAGTTAACGTTTGTGCTGAGATCAGTACGGCGATGTGAGCTTGGATACTGTCGTGGTGTGAAATTTTATGTCTGTGTTTGTTATACCTATATCCAATATATCTGGTTTACGTGTTCGATCATGTGGGTAGTAGGTTGGGTCTATTGTTGTGATGATTTTTAAGTTATTGTTTGTTATGGTTTTGGCAAGGATCTTACCATCTTTATTGTTTGTGTAGCAGCCGCAGCTTATAAGCTTGGCATTAAGTGTCCCGAGTAATAATGTTCTTTCGTTGAAGTTAAATAGGCTAATTAGATTTGCGATGATTTATAAGCTGCTATTATTGTAATTTTTGGCTATTTAGTGCTGTGCGTATTGCTACAATTTCTATACCTGGTGACTGTGGAATGTCTACTTGGTAATGAATGCTGTGAGATATTGCGATAAATACGCCGCCTCCTTTTGTTTCATTTCTGCCATTTCTGTAGATTATATAATTGGGGATGTAGAATTTGTTTTTATTACATAGATTCGCCAACACATGCTATGCCAATCTGGTAATAATGCAAGAAATTAATAAATTCGTTTTTTTTAATATTTTGGATGCTGTTTACCTTCTAATTCATGATAATTAAACTTTTATTGGTTTGACCTGACATGATTATTACTTAAATATTCTGTAACTGAATTTTGAATGTGTGAGATTAAAGGTGGTATTAAATAGTTGACGAAATTTATTATACAGAAGATGATGGGATTTATGATTGTGTTGATTATATTGTTGCTGGAATTATTGTTTAAGTGAGAAGATGATTGGATGCGATTGCGTGTTTGATTTTGTGAATTTGAAGGGATTGGGTTGGGATTGTTTTGATGTGAAAAATTCGGGATGGTCTAAGTTGGTGGTAAATCTGGAAAGGAAGTGCGAGATAAGTTTGGAGGTGAGGATTAGGACTGATGGTGTATTTCATTACTATTGTTTTTAAACTGGTCACTATTTTTTATCCAATGGTTTTTTTATAATATGAGCACGATCCGCTTCTGATATCAACCTGATGATTACCATTGTATTTACCACAAACCGGTTTATCATTTTTTTTCAGACATCATTGAATAATGATTTCCAGAATAGTAATGCACGTGGTTGAATAATAATGGTTAATAACATGGTTGAAGTTGTTTTTCGTGTGACCGTAGTCGTTGGCATCGTTGGCATTGGATGGGCCCTTTAGGTTTCCGACGTCTTTCTGTAGTCACACGATGATTGCATATTTGGGTGATTTTGAGAATTGTTTCTACAGGTTCATTGCCACTAAACTCGGCCGCAACTACCGGAATAGGAATGTTATCTATTTGCAGTATCGTAATTTTTATATTTGATGGGCGACGTAGTTTGAGTTCTGTTAAAATATCCGATTCTGGTATGGATTGGTGCAGATTTTTTAACAAAACAATTTTTTTGAAGGGTCCTTGTAAGAATGGAAGTTACTGTTTTTCTCTATGAGGTATTTAATAAGTTTACGGAAATATGATATGGAGTTTGCACTTATTTTTGTTTTATTGTTTTTGAAGTCTGCTACAAAATCACAGGTCACTTTATTTTTAAGTTCCTTGATGAAACTGTACGAATTGGAGATATTTGATACGAAAATTGGGGGTATTTTAACCGGTAAATTTGCTTGTTCACTTGCATTTTCACTGAGGTATTGAAAACGACTGGTTTCTGGAGAAATTACACCATCGCGTAATACACCAAATCTGTTGTCAATTTTACAGTTATATTGACTGGGATCTAACGGATCATTAGAATTCTTTTTTTCGGGACACACATTCACATTTTCATGTGAATCAACAAAATCACTGTCTGACCTTTTTCGTGTAGAGATTCCTGATGACGATGATGGCGACGACTGTTTGCTGTGCAACGAACCTGATGCGAAGCCCGCTTCCACGTTGCCTTCGGCGGAGGTCGGGTTCTGTGTTACCTGACCATTTGTATCCATCAATTCACTGGTTTTTATATCTTGCGGAACATGATGCACTGCACTGCTGCTGAAATAATTGTCATCTACATTCTGTAGGGTTAATAGGGCCAGCGAAAATACAAACCCCAATTTGGATGGATCAACTTCATTTTGCATTAACTATGAAAATAATGAAGAAAAACTATGGTTTTTCTGAGTGAAAAGCTGACAGTTCTTAATAACGGCAAACGAGTTGCGTATTCCACGCCACTTAGCCTTGCTGCACGTTATCTCTAGTACGTCACTCTCACTAGCTGCGATGGCTTATTGCGCGGAGCGCTCTGAGGTGTTACCCCGGTTAGAGCTGAGCGCGAACTGGAATATACTGCATACTGAGGCACAGTGATCGAGTGCAACATTTTTCATGATAAAGCGATGTTTCTTTTTGTCTTGTAATATATAAGTATATATTTTTGTGGGAATGGATTGACATATTTTCATGAATGGTGGTAGTCACATATATTTTTCTTTCTCGCTACGAAGTAGAAAGAAAATTATGTATTGCTGCGGGGAAAAACGGCAAATTTTCGGGAGAAAAACTCTTATTACACGGCCCTGGTAATGACAAAAGTGGATAAATCCAGTTACTAAATTTTAAAAAAAACTCTAATACTTGATGTAGCCAGAATCCATGTTTTGTGGGTCCTTGATACCCAAAAAAATCGAATGACGTCAAACGTTTGTCTATCTTCCGACCGTCTGTCCGTCTGTGAGCAACGCTTACGGGTAAACCGTTTAGCCGATTTTCTTCAAAATCGATATTACTCCATTTATCTGTCTGATGGCCCCTTCAATTTGAAATCGAAATTTTAATTTTGGGGGTACTGTACATGAAGCCCCTGGGACATTTTCCAAATTTTCAAAAAGAAAAAAGTCTCCATTATTTTCGATGAATTTTGTCGTTGGATAGTGTGAAGGACGTTTACGACAACGGTGCATGTCTCATGTTTGATGAAAACCATGTTTTTTCAAAAAATGCAAAAATTAAAAATTTCTTTGGAGTCTTCTCACAATTAAAATAATGAATATAGAGACTTTTTTCCTTAATGTAATCTGTTCCTTGAAGATACATTTTTAAAGAAGGTTATGTACAATATTTTGAAAATTTGAGTAGTTTTCGCGTAATTATGCGTGAAAATAGGGCGAGAACGTACGTGCTATTTTATCACCACTATTTTAAACATTAAAAAATATCCTGTTCACTTGCTCTAACTTCCCTTACACTATCCCACGATTATATTTTTAGAATTAAGAATTCTGTGTTTCCACATATGTATGCTGGTAAGTCCCTTGCAGAATGAGAGTACTTAATCCTAGATGAAGACCATACGGTGTGACGCAAGTGAATGTAAGAGATGCTTCAGCAAATCACGCAAGTGGCCACTCGACTCGCTGAGTCCTGGCAAACGTGGGCGAGCCAAAAGCCTCATTTGCACACCTAGAGTGCGCTTTCCATCCGTGTGTTGTGTATGCGTTGACTTTGGGGTCGCCCTGGTGAGCATAGTCGTGTACGGCGAGTGAGCTCGTATTTCATGTAAGGGATGCGTCCAGGATTTCTTATGATGTGATTCATAGTATATAATATACTAATTGTGCATTAAGAAAATGTGTTTTCAATTGTAGACTCCAATAACTATCATATAATGTCCTACGCGGTTACATTCTACGGGAATTCGTTAATCTTAAGTTTGTGTGTTGACGGTTATTTTTCTATTTTCTCTTCAGATTAATATTAGAAAACCTTCATCAAATATTAGAATAATAGAGTTAAATAACCGAAAAACTTAATCGATTCAAAGATTAATAATTTAAAAATAATCGATTTCAATTTCTCGTTTATGGTATAGAATAATCAGCTGTACTAATCGCCATTAAATCGCTCATTCATATGTTCTATTTTCGCTGTCAATCGTACACTTCTGAATCTAGATCTCACCGTACCGCAACTCTCAAAGGACCTGGCTTATAAAGCTAAATTAATAAATAAATGAGCAAACAATTACAAATAAATAAATAAATAAATAAGCATACATTCTGTGTTTGATGGTGGCAAGGCTCACGTAACTAGGCCAACACTTCCAACTGACCGCTTTCAACTATTTAATTGATGAAAACGAAGTCACTGAAAAATATGTTCACTTTCAGCGAGGAAGGGGTCTCCAGAAGTGCAACAAGATTGAAAATGAGAGAGAAGGGTTTGATGAAAAAGGAAAGTTCTCGCAACATTTTTGTATTCATATTATCTTCATATTAGAAATGAATTATAATAACCAATTTTAACATCTGCTTATTAATTTGAAAAAATGCTTAAAACCTCTATGAGACTTTACCCAATTTTTAGAAACATTACTTTTGTTTAACTCAGCAAGGGAGTTAATTTCCTTGCTGGCTTTCGCACCATTTTACGATTCTCCCTCTCCATTATGACCGCTCTCTTATTTAGAGAGGTTAGACGATTGGTGAGGTCTAGTGACCGAATTTTATAAAAATGCATTTTCATTTTAGAGATTTTATTAAAACTTTTAATTGTGTTCCATGATTGCTATTCAAAACATGCACGCCGTAATGCAAGAAAATCTACTTCGTACCTAGTTTAAAATTATAGACGTCGACAAGGTGCGAGAACAAGTTAGGTTTTCTTTTTTAAAATCAATACAGTGATTCAGCGATGTCCTTTTAACCTGCTCTAGATGGAGTCAATTCTGAAGTTTGTGGCATAAGGCCATCTATTTGCTACTTAACTTATTTCTAATTTATTATGTAACTTTGAACAGCGTAATGAAATTAAATTGCTGAGTACGTTTGCTTCAGGAATTTTGTAAATTGTGAAGTGTTCGGTAACTCCGGCCGGTGACAATTACGGAGAATGATACGATAGATACAGAGAAACCCTATCACAGGGTACGCTCGATGCCACAAATCTTAATGTCACAGTGAATGTATTGCAAACCCTTCTATGCCTACCTTTTTATGTCTCCAAACGGTCGTGTCACTTTCACTCAAAAATAACACCTCTGTTTACACATAACTTGTGATGCGATTGTTAAAAATGAAATTTCAAACACAGACACATCCTGTTTCGCATGTTGCATTTATTTTATCACCATTCATTTTGTAATTCCGAGAAGGACGAATTAACATGAAAGCGCAGATACATCTTCTTAGACACCCTATGCCCGCGCCGCTTAAATTAGAAAGGAACAAAGGCACGTCGTCCCCGAAAAACATTCGGAAATTCTCGCTTTCGCCCGACTGGAAACGCACAATCGCGAGGAACCTTTCAGTGAGGCTCAAAGCGGAACGAATGAGCCGCCCACATCACCTTCTTTATTTCCGTGGAATGCGCGGTATTGCGACCGCGCTACGAAGCTCCGCGAGGCAGTAGGCGCGTAAGCCACACCCCCGCAACTCGTACCCTCACACCCCAGCCATTGCGGAGCCCAGAACTCCACAACGGTTCCCTCGTGCTCCGCCGCTGGACTTTTTCTCAACTTTCTCTCCCGAAAGCGAAAGCGAGTTGAGAACCGCTTCCGCACTAGAGGGACATTCTTTTCGGTTAGTGTTTTTGCGCTGGCGTGTGCATAAAGGATGTTTCCATAAACTTCGTTTAAACCATGTGGTGGCGTCTCAATTTAGGTGATTGTATACTTAGCAAGTTGTCGACAAGTCTCTGGTTCATGCTGCTGGGAGAACAAGAGCGAGGTATAGAACGTGTAGTACATATGTTAATTTGTTAAATGGATACGTGCAGTACTGTGTCAAGTCCAGAATCTCGGTAAACTTCTCTGTATCACTGCTGTAGTTCGTCTCTGGGTCATAATCATGATAGCACAAGACCCAACAACTGTCAAACACTTCACGGTCTATACACCGTGAAGGGAAGAATGAAGTGAAGTGAAGGGAACACCGTGAAGGGAAGGGAAGACGAAACTTCTCCCTTCCATTTTTCATAATCAATTTGGATTTTGCGTGCAATACCAGCAACACTTTTCTCGTCGCTAGAGAGTTTTAGGGCATTTGTAAAGTCTTGATCTTATGCATTATATAATCTACGTTACGATCTCATAACGCTGGAGTTCAAAACGCTTCGCTGCACTGTGGCAACGCAGCATGCACCAACCTATGAGGACAGCAGTTATGAACTTCAAAATACGGGCCAATTAGAATACTAGAATGCTGACCTTGTATTTATGCGCGTCCGCCATTCTACACAGAGAAGGTGTGTGGAGGAAACCAGTAGGGCTGTGGGTTCAAATATCGCGTAAGGCATTGTTTTCACCTTGGGCCTGTGGCACAACGCAACATTCACTCTATAGTTGTTCCTCGTTTTGTAAATATCTTATCTATATGATTCAGTAATTCATTTGTATCAGGTGTGCTCAACTCGAGGCTCGCAGGTTGGATGTTGTCCGCCGATGTATTGTTTACAGTTCCCGGATATCAAGCGCAAAGTAATATTAAAACAGATTTTCTAAATTACAGCTGATGTTTTGACTTCTCCATTTATTCAGGGAACGCTTCAGTACTACTCGCGCAACGTTTCTTGAACGATGATCTTTCTTCCCCTCCCTTGAGCAATAAACAGTTGAAGGCAAAAGCTCGCAGCGAGCACTGATGACAACATTCCAAGCATTAAAACTTCGTTGGTGCGAAACAGAAGCTAGGCAAAGCTAATTGCTTTCATAATCGAGAACTTCAGTTCAACTCCATCACCATTATCTAAAGAAATGGCTGAGGCAGGTCCAGGTCCTTCAAGGGAGGCACCTAAGAGTCTTATCTAGTGTCCCTGGTGTTGCCCACACAAAGCGATGACATGACCGCACACGTAGCAGGTATGACTTTGATTTTCCAGCGATTGGCATTACTGTAAATACTCTAGTGGTCGACTTTGTAACTAACACCTCCATTCCACCCGCTTTTGTTTTCGTTCAAGAAAAGTTGCGCGAATAGTACCTTTGTCACTACGTTGCGATAGAATCGTTAAATAGACATCGTGCAGAAAGGTGTTAATTAGTGAGCACTAGTGAACACGAATATTTTTGCTAGATTTCAAAAGACCTGTCACGAAAGAGTAATACACATTTCCAAGAATATACATTTCTTTTGGCCTAGTGACACTATCTAGAAGTTCCTGGAATCGACGTATATGTCCATCTTAAATATTTAAATATTGAATTATCACAGAAATTTAAATTTTTAAATAATCGTGCATACAATTTTCAACATATGCCTATTAAGAACTTTGCTAATAATAAGATTACAACAATGAAAAAATGCGTCTAACTAGAACAATCTATTAATTGTTCCAAATTTCATTAACTTAACCAAATAACATTATTGAATGATGCGTTCACATTCTTGGTTTCGCCAAGTAGACATCTTTTCTATAGTGAATGGTCTGTTAAAGCTCTAAGAACAAAGGAAAGCAAATATCTAAAGCTTATAGAGGTCTGCCAACGTCAACAATACAAACTGTGTTGTCACCATCTCAATTGAAAAAAAAGTTTTCCTAAAAAACTATGACGAAATTTCGGTACTCTCAAAAGTAGGCGTGCCCATCAGTGAGCGCACGTGGATATTTAAATGAATATTTAAACCCCTTCTAATTTCAATTAGTCAAAAAAAGATTATAGTATGAAAGAGCAGACTTCAGACTATGAAAATCACACAAAAACCGAAAATCAATATTTTTGGTCCAAAGTACTTACAAGGTCCCCTTAAGTTTTTGTTAACAGCTTTTGAAAATACAGAGTCGCCGATAATGGGTCCTGCGCCATTTTAAAGTATCTTTGTTCTATCGGAGAAAAAAATTGAAAGAAAAAAGTTTCAGCCATTTTTTTGAGAAAAAACTGCCTCTACTTCAAGCAAAGTTAAGTGAAAACTGCTCGTCTTGTAAAAAAAATGTACATGACTTTTTTAAAATATTTAATTCAAGAAGACATTTATATTTAATTTGAGAGAGAGACAGAGAAAGAGAACTCGGGAAGTTCTGCAAACAACATTGTATCCATAAAAAATAATATGGCCTTGCAAATTCACTCTGCACACAGTCACCTCGCAGGATATTCGAATTTAAACAAAACACTTTTTGAACTGTAAAGTTCTACCACCGAAAATACAAAAGAAAAATATTAATCTTATACTAAGATAAATTCAATTCTGGTAATGTACTAATCTTTTACATCAATTACAAATATTAAACTCTTTCATGTAACTGTATCATAACATATGTCTAATCCACTATTTACTGTACAAAATAATTACACTCTCATCTCAAATCATGATTAACTGATTAAGCACTCACAAATGTCTGATCCACAGAAATGCTTTTCAACTGGTTTTACAAATAATCGTCATTTAAGAAATGGAACAACGGTGGACCAACAATGGTTGATTCAGGATAACAAATACATGATCTGGCTACTTAAAATTCCCTGAATAGTTAATAGATCTGCCTTCAGAAATGTTCCTGTTTTCCTGACGATACAATATACAATTCATCATGCATATAATGAAGGATTATGGGCAGTGTTAAGACGGGCCACAATTCGACCAAATTCGAGTTAATAACACGAGTAGTGGGATAAGAGAGAGTTTGTGCACGGCATAGCGACCATCACAATCTATCTTGATTCGATACTTTAACTGCGCATGCGCAGAAGATCGATAGTGCTTTAGCGTTCGAGGATGTACAAACTCTCTACTTCCTGTGGCTGGAGAGGTTTAT